>ML106448.1:116951-210378 GCA_003697995.1 Taxidea taxus jeffersonii
TGTGTTCATCAAGGATATTGGTCTGTAATTCTCTTTTTTGATGGGATCCTTGTCTGGTTTGGGGATCAAGGTGATGCTGGCCTCATAAAATGAGTTTGGAAGTTTTCCTTCCATTTCTATTTTTTGGAACAGTTTCAGGAGAATAGGAATTAATTCTTCTTTAAATGTTTGGTAGAATTCCCCTGGGAAGCCATCTGGCCCTGGGCTTTTGTTTGTTTGGAGATTTTTGATGACTGTTTCAATCTCCTTACTGGTTATGGGCCTATTCAGGTTTTCTATTTCTTCCTGGTTCAGCTTTGGCAGTTTATATGTCTATAGGAAAGCATCCATTTCTTCCAGATTGTCGAATTTGTTGGCATAGAGTTGTTCATAATATGTTCTTATGATTGTTTGTATTTCTTTGGTGTTGGTTGTGATCTCTCCTCTTTCAGTCATGATTTTATTTATTTGGGTCCTTTCTCTTTTCTTTTTGATAAGTCTGGCCAGCAGTTTATCAATCTTATTAATTCTTTCAAAGAACCAGCTCCTAGTTTCATTGATTTGTTCTATTGTTTTTCTGGTTTCTATTTCATTGATTTCTGCTTTGATCTTTATTATTTCTCTTCTCCTGCTGGGTTTAGGCTTTCTTTGTTGTTCTCTCTCGAGTTCCTTAAGGTGTAGGGTTAGGTTGTGTATTTGAGACCTTTCCTGTTTCTTGAGATAGGCTTGTATCACTATATATTTTCCTCTCAGGACTGCCTTTGTTGTGTCCCACAGATTTTGGATCGTTGTGTTTTCATTATCATTTGTTTCCATGATTTTTTCAATTCTTCTTTAATTTCCTGGTTGACCCATTCATTTTTTATTTTTTTTTTTGACCCATTCATTTTTTAGAAGGATGCTGTTGAGTTTCCATGTATTTGTGCTCTTTCCAAATTTCCTCTTGTGATTGAGTTCTAGCTTCAGAGCATTGTGGTCTGAAAATATGCAGGGAATGATCCCAATCTTTTGATACCTGTTGAGACCTGATTTATGACCCAGGATGTGATCTATTCTGGAGAATGTTCCATGGGCACTAGAGAAGAACGTGTATTCTGTTGCTTTGGGGTAGAATGTTCTGAATATATCTGTGATGTCCATCTGCTCCAGTGTGTCATTTAAGACCTTTATTTCCTTGTTGATCTTTTGCTTGGATGATCTGTCCATTTCAGTGAGGGGTGTGTTAAAGTCTCCAACTATTATTGTATTCTTGTCAATGTGTTTCTTTGATTTTGTTATTAATTGGTTTATATAGTTGGCTGCTCCCATGTTAGGGGCATAGATATTTAAAATTGTTAGATCTTCTTGTTGGACAGACCCTTTGAGTATGATGAAGTGTCCTTCCTCATCTCTTATTATAGTCTTTGGCTTAAAATCTAATTGATCTGATATAAGGATTGCCACCCCAGCTTTCTTCTGATGTCCATTAGCATGGTAAATTGTTTTCCACCCCCTCATTTTCAATCTGGAGGTGTCTTCGGGTCTACAATGAGTTTCTTGTAGGCAGCATATTGATGGGTTTTGTTTTTTTATCCATTCTGAAACCCTGTGTCTTTTGATTGGGGCATTTAGCCCATTTACATTCAGGGTAACTATTGAGAGATATGAGTTTAGTGCCATTGTATTGCCTGTATGGTGATTGTTACTGTATAATGTCTCTGTTCCTTTCTGGTAATACTTTTAGGGTCTCTCTTTGCTTAGAGGACCCCTTTCAATATTTCCTGTAGAGCTGGTTTGGTGTTTACAAACTCTTTCAGTTTTTGTTTGTCCTGGAAGCTTTTTATCTCTCCTTCTATTTTCAATGATAACCTAGCTGGATAAAGTATTCTTGGCTGCATGTTTTTCTCGTTTATTGCTCTGAATATATCATGCCAGTTCTTTCTGGCCTGCCAGGTCTCTGTGGATAAGTCTGCTGCCAATCTAATATTTTTACCATTGTACGTTACAGACTTCTTGTTCCGTGCTGCTTTCAGGATTTTCTCTTTGTCGCTAAGACTTGTAAATTTTACTATTAGATGGCGGGGTGTGGGTCGATTCCTATTGATTTTGAGGGGTGTTCTCTGCACCTCCTGGATTTTGATGCTTGTTCCCCTTGCTATATTAGGGAAATTCTCTACAATAATCCTCTCCAGTATGCCTTCTGCTCCTCTTTCTCTTTCTTCTTCTTCTGGAATCCCAATTATTCTAATGTTGTTTCGTCTTATGGCATCACTTATCTCTCGAATTCTCCCCTCGTGGTCCAGTAGTTGTTTGTCTCTCTTTTGCTCAGCTTCTTTATTCTCTGTCATTTGGTCTTCTATATCACTAATTCTTTCTTCTGCCTCATTTATCCTAGCAGTAAGAGTCTCCATTTTTTATTGCACCTCAGTAATAGCTTTTTTTATTTCAACTTGTTTAGACTTTAGTTCTTTTATTTCTCCAGAAAGGGCTTTTATTTCTCCTGACAGGGTTTCTCTAATATCTTCCATGCCTTTTTCGAGCCCGGCTAGGACCTTGAGAATCGTCATCCTGAATTCCAGATCTGACATATTACCAATGTCTGTATTGATTAGGTCCCTAGCCTTTGGTCCTGTCTCCTGCTCTTTTTTTTGTGGTGAGTTTTTCTGCCTTGTCATTTTGTCCAGATAAGAATCCGCTGTTCTCCTTGTTAAGTCAACTTGGTCTTGGCTGGATTTCTTTGATCTTCTGGGGAAGGGGCCTGTTGTAGTGATTCTCAGGTGTCTTTGCCCCAGGCGGAGTTGCACCGCCCTTACCAGGGGCCGGGCTAAGTAATCCTCTCAGGTTCGCTTTAGGGAGCTTTTGTTCCCTGAACGCTTTCCGTAGAGTTCCAGAGGACGGGAATGACAATGGCGGCCTCCCAATCTCCGGTTCAGAGGAGCCGAGAGCTAGGGGCCCCAGTCTTCAGTGCGCCTTCATAGAAAAGCGTTTAATCACTCCGGTCTCCCCAGCCCACGTTTGCGCCCGGAGACCGCACGTGCCCGGAGACCGCGCGCGTCTGGAGACCACGCGTGCCCGACCGCGCTCAGAGAAAATCGTGCATAAGCAGTCCCGTCTCACTGGCTTCTGGGAGTGCTCCGAGCTCACCCAGCCTGTGACCAAGCGTCTCTGTCTCTGGCAGAGTCCCACCTGGAGTCTCCGAACCCCGTAGATCCCTGAGCTCTCCCGGGTCGGAGTCTCCCCGGATCTTGTGGGGACCCCTCGCACAGAGCACCAGTCCGTGCCAAAGACCACTAGGAAACCTCGGCTCTGTCTCCGCAGCTGGCTTCCCCGCTCTAATACCTGTGAGCTCTGTGACACTCAGACACCCCCGATCCTTCTGTGACCCCGCGGGACCTGAGTCCACGTTGTCCCGTGAGGTCTTCACCCCAGTTTAGCCTCTGGAGCGATGTCCCTCCGTGGAGCAGACTTTTAAATGTCCTGATTTTGTGCTCCGCCGCTTGCCGGGAGCCGGCCCCTCCCCCTGGGGTCTATCTTCCCCTCGCGTTGGATTCACTTCTCCGCTGGTCCTACCTTTCAGAAAGTGGTCGATTTTCTGTTTCTAGAATTGTTGTTTTTCTTCTCTTCGATCTCCTGTTGGATTTGTAGGTGTTCGGAATGGTTTGATAGGCTATCTAGCTGATCTCCTGCTGGCTGATGTCGTCTCAGCCTGCTACTTCTCCACCATCTTGACTCCTCCTCCTGTAAGGTCTGTTTCTATGTGTCTAGATTTACTTTTTTGCATGTGGATATTAAGCTGCTCTAGCACCATTTGCTGAGAGAACTATCTCTGTTTTGTCTCTTTTTTCAATAATCATTTACCTATATTTATGGACACTATTTCAGGACTTTCTATTCTGTTCCATTAATCTGTCTAATCTTTTACCAATATTATACTCTTTTTATCATTTTAATCATTTTAAAAAATTAACATATAATGTATTATTTGTTTCAAGGGTACAGGTCTATGATTCATCAGTCTTATATAATACCCAGTGTTCATTATGACACATATCCTCCCCAGTGTTCAATATCCAGTTACCCCATCCCTCCACCCCCTGCAACCCTCAGTTTGTTTCCTAAGATTAAGAGTCTTTTATGGTTTGTCTTCCTCTCTGGTTTCATCTTGTTTCATTTTTTCCTCTATTCTCCTATGATCCTCTGCCTTGTTTCTTAGATTCCACATATCAGTGAGATATGATAATTGTCTTCCTCTGATTGACTTATTTTGCTTAGCATAATACCCTCTAGTTCTATCCACATCATTGTAAATGGCAAGATTTCAATTATTTGATGGCTGTGTAATATTTCATTATATATATGTTAATATTGTATGTACATATGTACACATATATGTACATATGTGTGTACATATATTATATATACACATATACATATATAATACATACATACACATATGTACATTATATATGCATATTATATATCCATATATCCACATATGTATATATACATATATGCATATATATACATATATACATTATATATACATACATATATATGTACATATACATATATTATAGATATACAGATATATCACATCTCCTTTATCCATTCAACTGTTGATGGACATCTGAGCTTTTCCATAGTCTGGCCATACTCTCTTGATAACTGTAGATTTATAGTAATTCTTGAAGTTGAAACTGTTAGTCCTCTGACTTTATTCTCCATTATTGTGTTAGCTATTCTGTGTCTTTTGCCTCTGTGAACTTTAGGATCAACTTATCGATATCCACAAAATAACTCACTGGGATTTTTATTGGAATTTCCCTGAATCTAGAGATCATGTTGGAATCAACAAACATCTTAACAATATTGAGTCTTTCTATCCATGAACATGGAATATTTCCTCATTTATTTAGTCTTTGATTTCTTTCAGCAGAGTTTTATAGTTTTATTCATATATATCTTATACACATTTTGTTAGATTTATATTTAACAATTTAACTTTTTGAGTAGTAATGTAAATGGTACTGTGTTTTAATTTCAAATGCTACTTGTTTGGTTCTGGTATATAAGAAAGTGACTTTATTTTTTTTTTCTTAAAGATTTTATTTATTTGAGAGAGAGAGAATGAACAAGTAGGGGCAGGGGCAGAGGGAGTAGTCTCCCCACTCCTTACTGAGCAGGGAGTCCAACACGGGGCTCAATCCCAGGAACCTAAGATTATGAACTGAGCTGAAGGCAACCATCCAACCGACTGAGCCACACAGGTGTCCCCAAAGCGACTTTTCTATATTAACCTTGTATCCTGCACCTTTGCTATAATTACTAATTAATTACAGGAGATTTTAATTCTTTCAGGTTTGCCAAATAGACAATCATGTCATCTACAAACAGACAGTTTTCACTTCTTCCTTCCAAATCAGTATAACTTTTATTTCCCTTTTCTGTCTTATTGCATTAGATAAGACTTCCCATATCATGTTGAAAAACAGAAGTGAGAGGGAACATCTTTGCCTTGTTCCTGATCTTAGTGGGAAAACTTATATTTTCTTACCATTAAGTATGATATTAGCTATAGCTTTTTGTAGATGTTCTTTATCAAGTTCAGGAAGTCCCCTCTATTCCTCCTTTGCTGAAAGTTTTTATCATGAATGAATGTTGATATTGTGAAATATTTTGTCTGCATTCATTGATATCATTATGTGATTTTTCTTTAGCCTGTTGATGTAATGGATTAGATTGAACCTACCATGTATGCCTGGATTAAATACTACTTGTCAGGTGTATATTGATTTGCTAATATGTTCTTGAAGATTTTTGTATCTATGTTCATGAAAGTTATTGGTCTGTAGTTTACTTATAATGCCATTGTCTGGTTTTGTTATTAGGATGATATTGGCCTCATGGAATGATTTAGAAGTATTCTCTCAGCTTCTGCATTATCTTTGATTTTCTGTAGTTTGAAAATTATATACATAGATGTCATTTGTTTGTTTTTGGTATTATATTTGAAGTTATCCTGCTTAGTGTTCCCTGAGTTTCCTGGATCTGTGCTTTGTGTCTGACATTAATTTGGGGAAATTATCAGCTATTACTGCCTTAAATATTCCTTCTTTTCCTCTCATTCTTTCTTCTCCTGGTTTCTCATTACACATTTGCTACACATTTTGTAGTTGTCCCACAGTTCTTTGATGTCTTCCTTATTCTCTTCTTCCTCCTCCTCCTCTTCTTTCCTTCTCCTCCTCCTACCCCTCTTCCTCTCCCACCTCCTTCCTTCTTCCTTCTTTTCTTTTGTAGTATTTTTTCCTCTCTTCCTGTTTGGGAAGTTTCCATTGACATATTCTCATTTTCACAGATTATTTCCTCAACCATGTACAGTCTGTTAATGAATCCATCAAGGGCAGTCTTATTTATGCTATATATATTTTTTTAATCTTTCACAGTTTTGAAATTATTCCTTAGAATTTCCACCTCCCTTCTTATACTGTCCATCTATTCTTGCATACTGCCTATTAGAGCCCTTAACATATTAAACATAGTTGTTTTAAATTCCCAGTCATGATTCCAATATCCTGGCCACATCTGGCATCATTATTGATTTTTTTTCAAATATCTTTGTTGAACCTGTTGAGATGATCATGTGTCCTGCCTCTCTACCCCCCCAACTTTAATCTGTAAATATGTAATATGCTGACTGGTTTTTCTTGCATTAAACCAACTCTGAATTTCTAAAATTAAATATAACTTGTTTGTGATGCATTTTTGTATATAAATTGGATTTTATTATTAATGTTTTGTTTAGGATTTTAAATATATGCTCATAAGGATAGTGTTATTTTAAATTTCTTTTGTTAGAACACTTGCAGGTTATCTTGGTCTTATGAAAAGTAAAAGAGAGAGAGGGAGGGAGGGAGGGGAAAAGAAATAAAGAGGGAAGGAGAGGGAGAGAAAAGCAGGAGAAGGAGGGAGAAGGCAGGAGAGAGAGAGGGAGAGAGGGAGATTTCCTCATTTTATCTGAAAATTTTGGGGGGAAGATTGAAATTATTTCTTAAATATTTGGAATAATTCGCTGATAATCTGATCTGATATTACAGATTTCTTTATGGATAATTCTTCTTTCAAATTTTGTTTATATTTTAGTTTTCCTCTTATGTGATATGTATTCTTTTATTTTTTCCTCTTTGGAAATATTATCTTTTATGTTTTTTTATTTATTGCTGTAAAGTTTAAAATTTTATACTATCATCCTAAAATATGTAGGATCTAAATAATTTTACTATGTCCATTAATATTGTTTGTACTTTCTTTTTTAGTCTACCCAGAAGTTTATCAATTTAACCTTTTATATAACCATTTTTTGAGTTTCTAAAAATATCTCCAATATATGTTCTGTATTAGTTTCTTTGTTAATTTTTATTATTTTTCTCATTCTTCATTTATATTTAATTGTTTTTCATAGGAGTGTTTAACTCATTGGTTTTCATTTATTCTTTTTTCTTAATATATACATGTAAGGGTATGAATTTCCCTCCAGTCATAGCTTTAGTGATAACCCATATGATCTGATATGTCATATTTTATCATTCAATTTGAAAATATTTTCTAACTTAAATCATGATTTTTATAAAGTGTTTTTTCTACTAGCTTAAATTCACTGTCATCAAGTAACATTCTTTGTGATTTTAACTGATTAACTTTTGTTGATATTTGCTTTGTGGCCTATTTATACTGTCATTTTTTTTCATTATGAACCTAAATTTTATTAAAATACATTTTAAATTTATTTCCTCTATTTAGACATAATATTTTACAGTAATTTTTTATTAATATATAGTGTATTATTTGTCTCAGGAATTCAGGTCTATGAATCACTAGTCTTACACAATTTACAGCACTCACCATAGCAGATACCCTCCCCAAAGTCCATCACCCAGCCACTGTACCCTCCCCCACCCCCTCCAGCAGCCCTTGGTTTGTTTCCTGATATTAAGAGTCTTTTATGGTTTGTCTCCATCCAAATGGCCAACAGACATGAAAAAGTCCTCAACATCACTCAGCATCAGGGAAATAACAAATCAAAACTACAGTGAGAAACCACCTCACACTAGTCAGAATGGCTATAATTAACCAGTCAGGAAACAACAGGTGTTGGCAAGGATGAGGAGAAAGGGGAACCCTCCTACACTGTTGGTAGGAATGCAAGCTGGTGCAGCCACTCTGGAAAACAGTATGGAGGTTCCTCAAAAAGTTGAAAATAGAATGACCCTATGACCCAGCAATCACACTAAAGATAGAAATGTAGTGATCCAAAGGGGCATGTGCATCTGAATGTTTATAGCAGCAATGTCCACAATAGCCAACTATGGAAAGAACCTAGATGTCCATCAACAGACAAGTGAATAAAGGAGATGTGATATATATATCTATATATATCACATATATATCTATACATATCACATATCTCTCTCTCTCTCTCTCTCTCTCTCTCTCTATATATATATATATATATATAATGGAAATCTATGTTGCCATCAAAAATGGAAATCTTGCCATTTGCAATGGCATGGATAGAGGGTATTAGCCTAAGTGAAATAAGTCAATCAGAGAAAGATAATTATCATATACTGTCATGTTTTAAGACATATTTCAAATTTATTCTGAATTATTGAGTACAAGATTCTGTATATTTCAAACAGATCAGAGAATGATTTTCTGGGTGATTTACTTGGTGAGCAAATTGGAGCCAGAATTTGCCTCAGTTTTATTAAACAACATAAAATGCGGAATAAGAAAAAAAGCCTACAAGGAAGTCTGAATCATAAATCTGTGCATAAAGCTAGGATACCTGAAGGGTGAGACATTCACTGGTTAGTTAAGAAACCAAAATTCTTGCCCACATGTGCACAAAACAGTTATTGTATAAATAAGTATTTAAGAGGAAAAATAAATGATTAACAAATGTACAAACAACAAATTTTTACGACCTTAGTAAATCGCAAGGAAATAACCCATTTAACATCCTTGATAAAAATGGAAAGCAAGAGAACTCTCAGAAATGACTGATCAGAGGTTAAATTGACATAACTTGGGAAAACAATTTGGAATTAGCCTCCAAATTTGAATGTACTCATATACTATGATGTGGGTAGCCATACATATGGGTGTGTCCAGCTTACCCTTGTTTTCTTAGAGTAATCTTTTATATTACTTCCTTTAATTTTTCAAAAGTTTTCAGATTGAGCAATATACTAAGTGATCATCATATTTATGACTCAGTAATTGCACTCCTATGTATATTAACATGAGAAAAATTCTTGTTCATATACACAAGTATAATTCTATGAGAATGCTTCCAGGAGCATTATTTGTGACAGCAAAATCTGAAATCAAACTAAATGTACCTATCAACATTAGAATGAGTAAATGAAATATGTTTTTACTCTTAGTATTTCTTTTTTTAAAGATTTTATCTATTTATTTATTTATTTGTCAAAGAGAGAGAAAGAACAAACAAGGGGAGTGACAGACAGGGGGAATCAGACTCTCCACTGAGTAGTGAGACCAATGCAGAACTGGATCCCTGGACCCTGGGATCATGACCTGAGCTGAAGGCCAATGCTTAACTGACTGAACCACCCAGGCATCCCGAGATAGGTTTTTAATTCTGGAATATTATTTAGAAATAAAAATAAATGGATAAATCTTTACATACAACAAAAAAATTGGAGGGGTGAAAGAAGGAAGTGATTGAAGAATATATACATTATGTTCCTATTTACATGAAATTTTAACATAGGCAAACCTATATAACATGTTTAAGCCATGCATATACATGTAGCAAAATTTAAAAATTCAGGAAAATAATTCATATAAAATTTAAAATAGTGGATATTTCTGGCAAAGAAAAAGGAGATTTAAAAGTTTATGCTGGGGATTTCAAATGCACTGGTTTCTCCTTTAAGATGGATGGGGCTACTGAACAATAATAATAATAATAATAAGATGAACTTTTTTAAAAGTATGACATATTTTACTCTTAAAATTATTAAATTCAGAAAATTTGGTATTATTGATTTTTAATTTTTTTCAACCAATACCTGTATTTATGTCTTTTTCTGTTGAGATGATAATGTTTTTCCCGTTGACTTTAATAGCTCTTTGCATACCTTTGATAATAACCCTTTACCCATAAATCATACAGGAAATAACTTCCTCCTGCTTATTACTAACAAAAAGATAAATACAATTTTGTTTCCTTTAAAACAATACAGTATGGGGCACCTGGGTGGCTCAGTGGGTTAAAGCCTCTGCCTTCGGCTCAGGTCATGATCCCAGGGTCCTGGGATCAAGCCCCGCATCAGGCTCTGCTCAGTGGGCGGCCTGCTTCCTCCTCTCTCTCTGCCTGCCTCTCTGCCTACTTGTGATCTCTGCCTCTCAAATAAATAAACAAAATCTTTAAAAAATAAAAATAAAACAGTACAGTATCTCTCATTATTTTGTCCAATTTAAAAGTTTGAACTTTGATTGTTTCATCATTCAGAAAAGTGCTGTTTTTTTTTTTTTCTCTGTTAATCTTATTACCTGGAACTGAATACCTTTTCTTGATTATAGCTTCACCTATTGTACTCAAAGACCATTGGTTGTTCATTTGGAAGAACTTTTTGGGATTAGTCAGAGAAATAACCCTTTTCAGAGACAGCAAACACAGATGTGGGTATGGGGGAATGGCACTACTTCTGCATGTGACATCCAGTGGGCCACATAGTTGAAATTGGATGCCAGGCTCCTTGACTCCAAGCCAAGCCAGTGAACCATTCACATGAAGAGCTTTCAATGAACCTACTTACGTGCTTGCTTAAGATAAAAATAAATACATATGTAACTGTAAACTGTGAAGTAAAATAACCCTATGCACTGTGCTCTTGAGATGTGAATGACTGGATGACATATCAATGTTAGGAAATGGGGAGCCAGACATAACTGCTAGTTACACATTAATGATAAATAAATTGAATAAATGTATTGGGACTGAGATTGCAGCTCCAAGTTAAGACTGGCCACCAAGGAGAGGAAAATAGCAGGGACTAATATGTTGTAATGAAACAAACCACATGGCCTCACCACACACATGCCGCACTATGCTGCATTAATCGTTCCTGTAGCTTTCATTTTGAGTGGCTACCTTGGCCATCAATGTAATGGGTAGTGGAAGAAATTACATATTACATTTAATTGTCACATTGAGCAGCACTGCGATGCAGGCTTTCTTGGAATTTTAATAGAGTGACCTGGCTGGCTTGCCAGCTAATATAAAATCAGCCCCCTAACTACTTTCTTTACTGCTGTCTTGGTGACTTCAACTGATAAACTCTTATGACCTTTCTCAATTTAATTCAATTTGTTAGACATTTCAAATGGAATTTTTTTTTACACAAATTAATGGTAAATGAGAGATTCCCCCCTTCACCGACCACCCCTCCCTCTTTCCTTCAAGAAAGATTACAATAGATGAATTGGAATATAACTGGCTAAAATTGCATAAATATTCAGCATTAACTCATGCAAGGCAACATGCAATTTTATAGTGCAAAATGTTTCCCAAGTTGTTGGTCTGGGGTGAACAACTAAAACAAAATTTGAGGTTATTCTTAAGTTTGATGGAAAATTAAATTCTGTGGTTAATAATATGGCCTTTCAGTTCAGATGGACAGGGGTTTGAGTCCTGGTATAACTATTTAGCAACTCTATTCTAAGTAGACAAGTTCTTAAGTATCTCTGAATGTCACTTTACTTAACACGAGAATAGGAGGGACGCCTGGGTGGCTCAGTTGGTTAAGCGGCTGCCTTCAGGTCAGGTCATGATCCCAGCGTCCTGGGATCAAGTCCCACATCGGGCTCCTTGCGTGGCAGGGAGCCTGCTTCTTCCTCTGCCTCTGCCTGCCTCTCTGTCTGCCTGTGCTCGCTCTCTCTCCCTCTCTCTCATAAATAAATAAACATGAAAATGGGAGTTATAATGCCTATATCATATAATGATTATAACAATTTAATGAGAAAATGTACATGAAGCACCTAGCTTGGTGTCTGGCACATAAAAGTGTTCAGTAACTGGCTCATGTTTCTTCTTTCCACTGTTCTGCCCCATCAAACTCTATCTCCCAGAATCTGCATCTCCTACTGTCCCAAGGTTCTTCATTTCAGCCAGATGTTCTTAGGTAATATGGGGTTTAATTAGGCAGCCTGGGATAGGTTCCTGTGCAAATAAATCCTACAGCAGCACTGACTCTCACCAAGTTTGTAAGGATTAGTGTAGATTTGTAGGTCTCTGACTCTGGATCCTTGGACACCTGGAAGCAGCATGAAGGCAAAGCCACCCTATTCCAGAGCCTTCAAATATTTTTTTTTTCTTTTTCCAAAGTTAAATTAGGGGAATCAGATCTATTTTTAGCTGAGGCCACCAGGGTGACCACGGACCTGTCTTAAAACCACTCTAAAAACTAAAGGGGTGCTTCCTAATTGTCCTTAGCCTGGACAGCATGGCTGAGCTTACCTAATTCCTGATTTGGAAAAATTGTGTTGTTTTTTTTTCAGGTTTGGAACCACTCTAAACCTGAAAGAAATAGTTGGTACAGTGAGGCAAACTATCACCCATCCCATACCAGGTGAAAGCAAGCTGGCCATGCCCCACAGCAGAAGAAGAATAATTAGCATAGTAACCATGTTTGTACACTGCCTCCTCTTGCTAGCCTTAGTTATTCTACCCTGGTCAGAAATTTGAATTATGGGCTTTCCTCCTTGATATGAAATATAACTTGTAAAATCCCAAAACTGTTTATTAATCATGATCATGAAAACAAAGTTTTAAAGGAGAAAACTGGAAATGTGATTCTTATTTTAATTAAGGACTACTTTCATTCTCCATATTTGTCTATTTGTCTTTAACGATATAAAGTGGGGAAATGTATAAGAGGTGAGATATTCCTGTCTTCTTCATAAGTGTTCTCATCATCACTTTTTCTCTTTAGTGATCCCAAACATCCCCATGTATAGCATATAGCACTTTGCCCTCTTTTTTACAATTCCATTCTTCACTTAAACACTTCTCTCCACTAAGCCCAATGAATGCCTCAGACATGTAGCAAGACTGTGCTATTACAATCCCTTAGTTTTCTCCACTAAAAATAGCAGACACATAAACTCTGTAATTCCCCATTGCCACTAATGGAATTCCAGCCTCAAAGATTTTAACAGTTATCTCCTCTGCAATCCATACTATTGAAATGCCTCCTGCTCTGCCAGCTCAGGTATCATTATTTGGGAAATATTACTTCTCAACATTTTCTTTTTTCTAGTTGTTTGCTTTTTTCATTATTTGCAGTTCAGCAGCTATTAAGATCCAGTGCTGCGGAAAACAACAATAACAACAAAAGAGCCGCTTAATAACTAAACTTAAAAACCAAACTAGTCAGCAGCGAACAATGCCTTGTCAACATTTCTAAATGGAGCAGAAAGAAGGCGAGCCAAAAGGACAGAGAGAGGGCAAAAGAGAGAAAGGGACGCTTCCTGATGGATGAGTATGCATAAGTGCTTCAGATAATGGCTAAGAGGTACAGCCTGCAGCACATTAAAGGGGAGGAGGAGGGGGGAAAGTGAATGGCCTTGGAAGGGGACCCCAGCACCGTGATATGGATAGACAGAAGCAAACCTTAGTGAATGCTGAAGTCAGTGCAGGTTTCCCTCACTATCCAAAAGTAGTGTTCCTGGGGAATCTCTCATATGCTGAAATGATATAAAGTGAAGAGGCAATTGTCATCAATTTATTTGGAAAAAAATTTGGATATTCTCAGGATCAAAAACAATCTCTTAGGTTTTTCGGATACCTTAGGACACATCTTGCTAATGGATACACAAAATGAATTGGGATAAAGCACAGGTACTCAGAGACCATTCAAAGCTCTGGCAGTTGATGCTGAGATGCTGAATGTACTTCCCATGAAAGAAGGTTGGCAGAGCCACCCTTGCTGTTCAGGGTGTGCACTGCCTCTGTACTGGCTTGCTGAAAAGCAAACACTGAGCACTATTTTTGCTGTTCCCCTTTTTTCATAAAAGAAAAAAATTTTCTTCTGATTTCTTTCAGTTAGCAAAACCAGATACTAATGGAGGTCTTTCATAAAAGCAGAGTGACATAATACAAAATTTTGAAAAGTGGGGGGTATCTGTAGTATCTCTCTGGATACCCCTTGCAAACAGCCTTCACATCAAGGCTCTTTCTCCATCTGAGCATCTCACCTTCCTTCTTTGTCCTGTTCCCACCAGACTTTGCCCTCAGACAGATGAAATTAATCCCCCAGCTGAGGAGAGCTTAACACATTTTCCCTCCCACGGATATTTACAGGGGTAGCAGACACTCTCAGAAACCTCAAAGTCTTCATGCTCCAGAGTAAAACACAACAGATTTCAAGGAAAGGGAGATATTTGGGGTCTAAGAGTTTCCTAGTTCCTGTCAAACCACTCCCCATAGGCATCTGTCTAATAAGTAATATATTCTCAAATGAACTTCTTTCACGTTTTATATTTTAAGAGAAAAGAGCAGAGTAGTGACTACTGTAACAACAGTTTTGGAATTAGTATTCATTCTCCAGTTCCCTCTGAATGGTAGTTGGGGGGCTGGGGATGGAACCCTTCCTTTGGATTAGTGTTAGAGCTCCAGTCAGTTTGAGTAGGCCAAATAGACCACTCACATATTGCAACAAATAACAATCATCTCTTCTTTTGAGGTGGTTATTCACTGTCTCACCCAAAGTAAGTGATTAAAAATTGTGATTTCTTTCACATTTCAAGGGAAGTGTCAAACTTCAGCTCCTTACCATGTTTTCATAAGGCTGTGTTAAAGGACAAAGTCCCATGTATTGAATTTGGTTATCTACCAGTAGCCTGAAATCATCAAATCAATGCTACAGTAGAAACTTACAAGAATATGTTCCCCAAAGGGGCACCTGGGTGCCTCAGGTGGTTAAGCATCTGCCTTCAGCCCAGGTCATGATCCCAGAGTCTTGGGACCCAGCCCACGTTGGGTTTCCTGCTCAGTGGGGAGTCTGCTTCTCCCTCTGCCCCTCAACCCACTCAAGCTCTTTCTCACTCACTCTCTCTCTCAAATAAATAAATAAAATTTTTAAAGAAAGAATAAGTTCCCCAAAAAGTATTTTGTGGTTCTACTGACATTGTCTAATAGCTTTAATTCAGTCTCCTCAGCCCTTTTTTCCCCAAGACCTGTCACCAAAAGACTTAACCCAACTTTTCGCCCCCCCAAAATGGGTTCCTGACATATTAAACTGTCTTGCTATCCCAGCATCATTTCCCAAAAATCTTATTTAAAAACACCACCTTTCTGAAAACTATACTCAAAACTCACATCCAAGAAGACTCTTCATTTGCTTTATCCCATATACTGTATTTGCTACCTTTGTCAACAAAGTACTTTACTGGCCATCTTTAGTTGATCCTGACTATATGGTATCTTCACATGGATATTTAATAAAGACAATAAACAAGTCATTTAAAAAACCACTCAGCTTCTCTTAAGTGGAATCATATGATTCCACTAATATTAAGTTCTAAAATAGGCAAAAGAAGGCTACAGTAGGGAAAAAAAAATTGTGGTTGTTTCTGGAGGTGAGATGGGTGTAGCAGGAAGAAGGATAAGGAAATTTTCTACAGTGATGGTCATGGTCAGTGTTTTGATAGGATTTTGGATTATAGAGATATTTACAATTACCAAAACCCAGTAAATGTACACTTAAGATTACTGCATTTCATTATAAATAAGGAAAGAAAAAAATAAATTGATTTCTGACTCTTCACATCTATTTTCCCCTCAGTAATTCTCAGTCTTATAAAAGTTCATCAGTCACTCTGACTCAGAGTCAAACCTTGGAGTCATATTTGGTTTATGTTCTATCAACAAATCCTCTTGGCTCTAACTTCAAAATATTATTGAACTTACTTTAAATTTTGTATTACCAGTATCCTTGTCCAAACCACCATCAAGTCTTCCACTGACCACTTTAGACCCCCTAACTGGTCTACTTGCTCCCACTCTTATTTAAGATTTCTCCCTCAGCTCCATTACCTAATCTCTAGTTGTGTAACACCTATATAGAACCACATAAAGCATAAATCACATCACAGTTCTCCTATTTTCCAATGGTTTCTCATCACAATTAGAATGAAATAGAAGTTAAAATATATCTCCCCCTGTGGATCACAAGGTACTAAATTACCTGGCTCCTGACAAACTCTCTAAACCTATTTCCAACCTCTTTCTCTCTTCCCCTCTCCATTCTTGACATCCCAGCCTCCCTGATATTCTATGAAGCACATCCTCACCTCTCTCCCTAGAGCACACTTTCCCAGATAATAGCACAGCTCACTTCCTCACTTCAGTCAAGGCTCCATCTAATTTTATGTCCCTAGAAAGGTCTTCTTGATGACTCCCTCTAAATTACTACCCCCATTACTCTCTCTAAATTTATCCTATTTTGTTTTCATAGCACCCATTACTCACACACACACACACACACACACACACACACACACACACAAGGTAGGGATGGAGATAGATAATATTTGGTTTTAGAGAAGAAGAACCAGTAGGATGGAGATAGATAGGTGATAGATAGATAGACAGACAGTCATAGATAGGTAATATTATAAGGACTGGTTCATGCAATTTTGGAGGTTGAGAGGTCCCCTGATCTGCTGTTTGCAAGCTGGAGATCCAGGAAATCCTATGGTGTAATTCAGTTTGTCTGAAGGCCTGAGAACCAGGGAAGCTGATGGTATAGATAGATTCCAGTCTTGCTCTGAAACCCTAAGAACCAGGAACTCCAAAGGAAGGATAAGATCAATATCCCAGTTTCAGTAATCAGGCAAGAAGAAAAATAAGTAAGATCTTTTTTCCTTTGCCTTTTTTTTTCTCACATCTACAATAGACTGGATGATTCCCACCCCCACTGAGAAGAGCAATCTGCTTTACTGAATTCAAATGCTAATCTCATCCAGAAACAGACACAGCTGGAAATAATGCTTAATCTGAGCACCTTGTCCACAGTCAAGTTGACACATAAAATTAGCCATCAAGTGTATTGAAGTCAAATCTTATTTGGTTTGCTGCAATACTGCCATTACAATTCCCAGAACATAGTAAGTGATCAAGAAATACCTCTTAATAAATTTTTCAGTAATGAATAGTTTTTAAAACTTTTTGTGATAGTCTAAAATGGCCGTCATCAATCCTTTCACTTCCCATAAATGCATGTTCCTCTTTATATCAAAAGAAGCCTAATCCCCATCCATTTAAATCTATACTGTCCTTAGTGACTTGCCTTGACCAATAGAATGCAGAAGTGATCATAAGAAGTCTTATAGCTTCCTTCTATCTGAGTATCTTGGAACACTCATTTTTTGACTCTCCTTTTAGAAACGTAACCATTATACTGAAGGCCAAGTTGCCAAAAGAGACCACAGATAAACTATCCACTTGACAGTCCAGTTGAAAGCCCAAGATGACAGCTAGCTTCAGCCAACCATCCTATGAATGAGCCACCTTGGATGCTCAGCTGAGTCAAACCTTCAGATAACTTCAGGCCCAGCCCTATCATTTGATGACAACTGCATGAAAGATCCCAAACAATAGTCTCATAGGTGAGCCAAGTCAACCCATAAAATCATGACAGCTATTGTTTTAAGCTACTGAGTTTTGGGAATATTTTGCTGTGTAGCAGTAGAAACCAGAACACTCTTTGAAGTATACTATTCTTTCAACTCCTTAATCTCAGCATGTTTTGCAATTGTGAACCTCATTATGTAAATACTGACTCAGTGATGTTCTTTACATCTTCAAATGATGCCTATGAGAGTTAACTACTAGAGAGATCACATCATCCTCCAAGCATCCTCCACAAATACCAATATTATAATAGGACTTACAATATCTGAATACACTTATTGAGGGAGAAGAAAAAAAATAGAGACAAATGGCAAACAAATAGACAAAAAGCTAAAAAGGAAACAAGCTAACTTTGGTCAAAATCTCACAGGTCACCAAAAACCAGCTCCTGAGCTAGAAGGACCAAAACCAGTCCCAGCCAGGGATTTATATGAGTGCTGGGAATTCCATAGCAATGACTTATGAGATCATAGCAAGAAATGAACTTATTAAGTGCCAAGGCCTAATTCACAGTGATTTTCTCACTTTTTGGTCTAAGAACCCTTTACTCTGGATTAAAAAGAGAAGAAGAAGGGGGTGGGTCACTGAGGAGCTTTTTGTTCACATGGGTTACAGTGATTGATATTTACCTTATTAGAAATCAAAACCTGTAGAATGCTTTAAGAGGGAAAAAAAGATATGATTGGTGAAAATTGAAAATATAGTTCAGTGGGGAGAGAGATCTGTTTTGGTAACAATGAAGGAAGCCTTTTGAAAGACTTGGACCTTGTGACCAGTATTGGAAGATAGGTGATCTCTGATTAGGCAGAGCAAATAGAAAGGGTACTTGAGGCAATGTCTTGGAAGGACATAGACTGAGAATGATACATAGAAGGTTGTCAAAGGAAGTTTTGTTTCTTGGAGCCCTGAGTGGAGCTAGAGAATAATAGAAAGCAGGGCTGGAAAAGGGGCTTGAAGTTGGATCAGTTACTGAGTAGTAATGTGTTCCTCTCCCTAGAGGGTGCTTACAAGTCCCATTTGGCCACCATTAGAATTAGTATAGTGTATTGGTTAACCAAACTTATCCTGCAATCAGACTGCCAAGGTTTAAATCCAAGCTCCCACATTTGGTAGCTGTGTTGCTTTTGGTAGGTTACTTAGCCTCTCTGTGTCTCAGGTCACTGTCTTTAAGAACAGGAGAACAGTAAGAGTGACACTGTAAGGTTGTTGTGGGGATTGCATATAATAATGTCTGGCTACACTGGATCCTTGATGAATTTTAGTTAATACCATGCCAATATTATACTAAAGAGGGAAATATTTGCAATGAAAAGACTATTTTTCCCTCTATATCATACTCTAAATTATTGTGGAGTTTATTGTCAACTAAAACATTCTGTATTTTCAAATAACTTGGAGCATCTTTGACTACTGAGCCAATAATTTTGATAATTGGATAATTCTATTTGTCTGCCCATCTTCATTATTAAAAAAATGCCCTAGACAGTAACCATTTATATTTTGTCTAACAATGGATATGTAAAGCTAAAATTTACAATTTCCATCTGTCAAGCATTATTCCATATGTGTTTCTTGTGATCTTCCTGACAACCTGACAAACTGCAAGAACGGATAATCAGATTTATGTAGTAACTAAAATCTGTGCAAGTATCAAGAAAGATCTGTGTTATCTGAAAACACCAGCAGCAGAGAGAGCAGTGGTGTCTGATCTCACAGATTTTATTTTCTAGTATGTGGTTCTTTGATTGGAGAGTCATAAGAACTCTTAGCCATCCAACACCTTCATTTTATGGATGAGTAAACACAAGTTCATGAACTTAATGTCATGCAAGGCAAATGTTCTTTCCACTCCCCTGCTTTGCTGTGGGATGTATTTGAGGATTCATTCATGAAGATCATTTTATCTGGTATTTGGAGATAATAGTAATTTAATGAAGTCAATGAAGCCTCCAAAAAAAAAAAAATTGTCTTGAGGTATTTCAGAACCCTGAACAGCAGCACATTTCTTCTATCTTCTTCCCACTTTCTCCTTAGCCACCCTTATTCCATCTCTCTCCACATGCTCTACACATTAACTTCATTACCACCTCACCAAACCTGTCACCAGATTTTGGATATTTCCTTCTGCAATCTATACTAATGTACACTTACTGGGAAATAATATTTAAGAAAAAATAACATAAATGTATAATTTATTAGATATTTTTAAAAATTATGCTTAATTACAAATCCTTGGAAATAGAGTAATTCAGTTCAGAATCTCTTCCCCACTGATTTTACAAAATGACAATGTAATTATTGATGGTTATTTTATATATATATTATATACATATATTTGTATATATAATCATTTAACCATTTTGGATCCTTCCTGACTTTTCTATAAATATAAATATTACTTAAAAAGAGGCCAATAATTTATTTTAGCAACTTTCAAGAAGTTTCACTGCAAAGTCTGGAAAGGCTCTCAGGAAATCATCTAGCCATGTCAGCCTCACCAGAGAGATGCTCACAGAGTCAATAAGCCTGATTGGGGAAGGGGCCTCTCTTAGCCTGTGTGATCCCCAAACCAGAGCTCAAGACAAAGGCTTGCATGAGTATAGTGTGTAAGGAATAAAGCAGATAAGAATGAACATCAAAGGGGGGGAGTCAATAAATGATATATGGAGTTGGCCATCACAGGGGCACCCACTCTCAAATTTGCAGGAGCTTTGATGGAGCCTCATAAATTTCTTTCAGAAGCATCTTCCAGAATACAAAAGGGGACTCCCATGTTGTATACACTGAAAGCCAGGCAGGGTCCTGCAGGCATGTTCTAATATAAGAGAAGCCCCAAGGCAGGAAAGAGGAAGTACTCAACACAGCCCCAAGGAATTATTCCTACTTGAAGCTGAGCAAAGCCTACATGCCCCTACAGGCAGAGGCTGGTGTTAGAATTAGGTCCAAGAGGACTTATAGAGGAGCACAAAAGGAGTGTCATATAGGATCTTAGAGATATTCTAGTTGAACTTGACCTTTTTATGGGTGAAGAAACTGCAACCCAAAGAGACTGATTTGCCCAACATCTCATACATAATTAACAACGGCAACAGAGCTAAGACAAGTGTTAGTAACTCCAAAGCCATTGATGTCTCTTTTCTCCTAGCTGCCAAGACAAACAAAACTTTACAAATTTGTATTAACCATGTCCTTTTTAGATGTAAATTTTAAATTAAATTTATGATTCCTCTGGAGATGAACAGAACCCTGTTAAGAGTCTCTGACCAGTACCAGGTAGTGTACAGGGGCCATAATCTGCTCTGCAGTGTAAGGTGAATTGATGAGACCTTTGTTCGTCCTGTGGAACTGATTTCTACTAGCTCTGTGTTCAACCTAAGGGCATGCATTCTGGAGGCAGACTGCATTAGTTCAACTTCTAGCTCTACCCTTTACTACAGGGAACTTGGTGAAGCTACTTCATTTCTTTAAGTTTTGGATTCCTTGTCTTTAAGACCCAAAGGGCCGGTGTGAGGGCTAAATAAGATATCACATATCAAGTATGTGAGATCATGGGTAGAAAGAATTCACAAATACAGTTATAAAGAACTCCAAGTAAATGGGGTAGGCTAAAACCAAAGTTTCAGCAATATCAGCTGCTTACAACTACTTTAGATTGTGTAGGATATTATTCACAGTATGATTTTTACATACATTTCCTGCATATGACCTTACATCAGTTTCCTTGAATTATGTCAAAGTGATTAAAGCATTATAACCTGACTATATTTTCTAATCTTCTGCCTCTCTGATGTGTTCTTCCTCTTCTACTTAGAATGCCCTTTGAATTTTCCTCTCTGCTGATCTAAATATTACTGATCTCAATTCAACACAATAATCCATCTCTCACTGAATGGCTATAACCCATAGAACAGGGACATAATAGATGCATGTGCACTAAGTGAACTGGTTGATAAATATTTCCTCAAGTATTGTACTATTTTGAAACTTTGGATAACCTAGTTGAGCCAGCAGGGGTGCAAGAGCAAATCATCTTTTCCACAAACACTCACTGATCTTCTATAATGGACTAAGCACCACACGAGGTTCTGGGAGCATAGCGCTTAGTAAAAGCAAACTTACTCTATGATCTTATGGAAGTTATAATAGACAAATAGGGAAGGCAATCAATGACTGTAGCAAAACTAATCTATGTTTACAAGTGTGGTAAGTGCGAGAAAGAAAAAACTGCAGTGTTGTAACAGAAGAAAATTGGAGGAGGGAGTGGATTTGGGTTGTCCAGGGAGGTCAGATTGTGTGAGATCTGAAACATAACTGCAAGGTAATCAGATGTGTGTGTGTTGGAAGGGACCAAAAAGAGAGTACAGGAAGGAAAACAATAGGTGAAGGAAACAACATAGTTAAAAGACCCTATGAATGGCAAGAACTTGTTCTGAGAACAGTTAAAAGAAACCCAGTGGGATCTGGTGAAACTGGGGCACAGAAAGCAAAGGAAAATATGGCATGCTTGATAAGGCCTTAAAGTGATTTGATTAGCAATTGCAAAAGCTCATTTTAGTATAACTTATCTACCAATCTTACTATTACAGGCAAGATAGCAATATTTATTTCAATGCACTATGACTATCCATGGAGAGATCATGAATATTCAGTGGCACCATTTGGGTGGAACACCTCTCCAAAAGTCAACAATCATAACAGGTGTAGTTTTTTGTTTGTTTGTTTGTTTTAATTTTTAAAAATTTATTTGACAGAGAAAGATCAGAAGTAGGCAGAGAGACAGGCAGAGAGAGAGAGGAGGAAGCAGCTCCCAGCCAAGCAGAGAGCCCGATGCGGGGCTCGGTCCCAGGACCTTGGGATCATGACCTGAGCTGAAGGCACAGGCTTAACCCACTGAGCCACCCAGGTGCCCCAACAGGTGTAGTTTTAAAGTACTGATCATTCCTTCTTATTAGAATTTCTTACAATACATAAATCTTAAGGTTTCTAAATTCTACCTCTAGCATGAAGGTATACACACATACCCACACACACACACACACACACACACACACGCACACACTATATATATATTCTATTTTTTCTATATATCCATAAAGGTATCTACTTTCTCTATATATACATACATATACACATATAAGCATATATAATCTGGATATAGACACGTATATACAGCTGACCCATTGAACAATGTAGGGGCTGGGGTGCTGAACCCCCACACAGCCAAAAATCTGCATATAACTTTTAACTATCCTAGAACTTAACTACTAATGCCTACCATTGACCTTAAACTTACTGATAACATAAAGAGTTAACACATATTTTATATGTATTATATGCTGAATTCTTACAACTAAGTAAGCTAGAGAAAAGAAAATCTCATTAATAAAAGCATAAGGAAGAGAAAACACATTTATATTACTATATTTATCTAAACAAATGTGCATTTAAATAGACCTGTGCAGCTCAAACTTATGTTGTTCAAAAGTCACCTATATAGAGAGAGAAATATATGTAGTTTGTATATATAATGTGTGTCTATATACCATATGTATATTTAATATTATATAGATGTACTTCTTACTACTATATATACTAGAAACTAATTTACTATACACATTAAATACTAAGAATTGAGGGTCATTTATGTTTTAAATCAATTCCTGATTTAAGAATTCATTTAATAGGGGCACCTGGGTAGCTCAGTGGGTTAAGCCTATGCCTTCGGCCCAGGTCATGATCTCAGGGTCCTGGGATCGAGCCCCGCATCGGGCTCTCTGCTCAGCAGGGAGCCTGCTTCCCCTTCTCCCTCTGCCTGCCTCTCTGCCTACTTGTGATCTCTCTCTTTCTCTGTGTCAAATAAATAAATAAAATCTTTAAAAAAAAAGAATTCATTTAATAAAATTTTACCAGAAATTTGGCATCCCAAATAGTAATTAAGAAAACGAAGCTTGCAGAGAGGTACACATCTAGTAAATAGCAAATGTGGAGGGAAAACCTAGATCTCATGGCTCCTCAACTATTGTTTATTTCCTTGCCCAGGAAAGCTGTAGAAACTTGATGACCCCTGATCATTGAAATGACAGTCAAGAAATGTTACAGCCATTCCACTGGAACCACTGGACTAAGGAGGACAAGCAAAGTTGTTTTTGTTTTGTTTTTTAAGATTTTTTATTTATTTATTTGACAGAGAGAGGGAACACAAGCAGGGGGAGTGAGAGAGGGAGAAGCAGGCTTCCCACCCAGCAGGGAGCCCGATGGAGGCCTTGGTCCCAGGATCCTTCCATCACCATCTGAGCTGAAGGCAGATGTTTAACCACTGAGCCACCCATGTGCCCTCAAGCAAAGTTTTGAGCACCTAACTTCCTCTTTGTAAGCCTCCTAAGGCAACAATTACCTGCATGCACACAAACACGCATGAATATACCCAACATACCAAGGGCTGAAATTTAGATAAACAGAGTTTTATGAAAATCCCTCCACTAATGTGAACAAAAGCATTCTCTTTCCTAAGAAAGAATGATAGAATACATATGAGTCAATGTTACAGTAAGAATAACCTTGAATCTACTCTAACATAATTTAAGTGAGTTACCTATGACACACTTCATAGGATGTAACAGTACATCAGTATGTCCTGAGAGTTCAGGTGAGAATTTCTATTTTAAAGACCACTTCCCACTTGTCCTTTCCCCTCAACTCCTCAATTTCCTTGTTTTCCTCCCTCTCATCCTGCCTCTGCAGATGATTCTATGTGTCCTTATTATCACAGGAAAGAGAAAGAAGAACCAGGTATTCACAAAAAAATGCTTGCTCTTCTCTTCAAGATGGGCATACAAGTATCAGCTAGACACACTGAGAGGAGCAAGCCATCTGCAGGCTTGGAAAATGTGAACCTTCATTGGCCCAAGAGTGTGTGTGTGTGCACGTGTGTGTCCATGTGTGCACGTGTGGACACACACACACACACACATACACACACACACAGAAACTGACACCAGCTAAATAAACTCCCTACCTACCTACCTACATTTCTGGTGAGGGACCCCATTTGAGAATCTCTTTCAAGCAAGGAAAAGGTGAGGCAGGGGGCAGATAGGCAGGAGAAGGTTATTTTGCGGGTTGGCTTAATTTATGGGGTTTATTTGTATCCTCTGTCGTTCAGCGGGAAACCTTGTAAATGATGTTTGCATGCACTAAACTGTGATAACTGAACTGATGAGTTAAAGACTTGACTGAACGTTTAATGTTGCTTATTAAATAATTATGACGAGGTTTGATGAATGGCCCTGATTCCCTGAACTTCCAACTGAGATTTTCAGCGTGAGTTTCATTAGACAGACATGGATGGAGCCTGCTGAAACCCAGCTGCAAATGAGCTTGCAAAACATTTGAACTGGAAGCCTTCAAAAGTGAATAATTCAACTGTCTTAGTCTATCTTCCTTGGTCCCCACACTAGCATTTCATTTTCATTTGATGATGGAGTGGAAGCAAATTATTATATGTCTATGGGGCTTTCTAAAGTATCATTGCAAGATATCTCCATATGTACTTAATGAAAAATTAATCTGTATTCTTTGTGAAAGGGAAAAAAAGCTATTCAACTTAAAAATAAATCTTATTCTGGGATGTCAATCACCTATCTTCCATGAATACTGCAATGATGTGTGGCCAATGTAGGTGAGAGATGAGAAACATTAAGATTTATTGAAGCCAGCGAACTTGTTCAGTGTCTGAGCCAGAGTCATTTGTTGTAATGACATGTGTCATGCACTTTTGAAACTCCTCCATGCATTGGTGTAAGAGCTCATTAGACCATCCAAAAATTTAATTTCAAATAAGAGAGCATTGCAAATCTGGGATTTTTGTCCCATATCCTAAACCTTCCAACTAGCTGTCTCTATTTTTGATGGCTGATTCAATCTATATATCTGCAGAGAATTCACATTTGTGCTCTTTTTGATGACTTTTTTAATAAAGACAAGCTAAAACTCTACAATTGAGAAGAAAGTAGTCTTCACTGAAGGGAAGGAAAGCTGGTACTGGAGAGAAGTGGGCTGGATTCAGAGGGGCAGTAGAGATAATAGTTATAGGCAAGGGATATGGAACCTCACCTACCTGTGTCTAAATCCCAAGTCTGCCATCACTAGCTGCAGAACACACAGACCTGGAAGTCAAGAATCCCTGAGTTCCAGTTCTGCTTTTGTAGTGGCCAAAACTGCATCTGGAAAGCCATTTAAAGTTTATGGTCTCAGTTGCTTCATCCAGAAAATAAAGATTTTTTAGACCCTATACACATTCATATTTAAAAACATTTGATTAGTTACCAAGCAGTTGTCTAGAAGTAATTTCATGTGTAATCACTTAAGTATATTTAATTGCTCTGTAAAAGTATAATGTTTTGAAAAAATAATTTAAAATATTTTAATGTAGGATCTCAAGGTGAAGTTTTGCTTATAATTTGCTAGGCTTCTAGTGGTTTAGAAGTTAGTCTGCCTTATCCTGAATTTCTGACTCTTAGATTAGAAAAATGAACAAGGTATCTAAATTAAATTTCTTTTCATATTAACCCAAAAATAGCTTGAAATAATTTAATAACTTTAATAAATGACAGAGAAACACTAGAGGCCATAATTCATACCTGACACTGTCTCCATGGTTTGATCTTGATGCCGTTCAACCATTTCTCAGCAGACCCACTCCTGATGGGCAGATTTTCTTCCTTCATTAATTAACCACTGATCTTAGAGAAGAAAGAAGGTAAAGTAGAGGCAAGGCTGATATAAAGGGGTTAGACATTGAATAAGGATGCGCCATATGTTTGTTCACATATTTGATCAGAAAGCCTAAAGACACAAGTACCAGCTACAAGTTATATCTTCACATTTTCTCCTTACAATTATTATTCTGAATTTTCCTTGAAATAACCTCTCACCTTTATTTGACATTTTTGTGTGTATTCTTATTGACTGTACAGGCCTGCCAGATAATGGATTTGTATAGAGAGAGAGATTCCATAAATAAGATAATAAACTAAAAACTTGCAGCACAGATGGATCCTTAGCAAGAAGGAGAACTTTCAGCCCTCACTCATAGAGGGCTGCTAATCCACCCTTTCTCACACTCCACAGTGAGCCAGTAGTGCATACTTGGTTATTGGCCTGTCATCTGGTCTCTTCTAACAAGCATTTCTACACTTTCTCCACCCTCTTTAAGTCCCTAAAAGAGAAAAATCCAGGAGGCCTAAACTAAGGATTCAAATTAAACTGTTGCCGCTATCCCATGATCAAAGCAATATTCTAGCAAGTCTGTCTAATCTTCTGCATTGGCTCTTAGCTGAAAAATTAATCTCCCTGACATTCTGCCCCTAATATTTTATTTTTCTAAACTTCTGAGTTCTCTGGCATCCAGCTCTAAGATTAAATAATGGCTTCCTAGAATAACTCCTGTGTTCTTTACATTTCTGCTTCCCAGAAACTGTCTCCCCTCTTCCAAATATACGGCCATTGTGACCTGTTTTGGGTTCTATAATTGCCCTGACCACTTCACCTTGTTGGGGATAATTGATAGATAGCTGGAACAAGCAGATACCTAAAAAGGGAGCGAGGACTGTAGAATGTTCAATTAAAGAATATCAAGAACAGTGGATTTTACAAACTGCCTAAAAACTAGTTCCTTGTGGTATTCAAAAAGCAATTAACAGATCATTTATTAAAGTGATTTGATAATAAAAGGAAGTTGTGTTAGGTTTCAGGACAGGATAATCTCAGTGACAATGTAATGGCACAAGGTGAACTGTCACAAATGAGTGGTGGTTCCTGCATACACTGGGAAGATGGATTTTTCTGCAACTCGGGTGTCTTTCCTCGTAAGAGAAAAAAAGTCACTTGTGAAAAATAGCATTTAAAGGTGAGATTATATTTGGAAATGGATGAAGATTTAGATTTGGACAAAGAATATAAACAAATCATAAATTAAGCAAGTGATTTTTTATAACCGGTAAGTTAAGGCTAAATCCAGCTTGCTGCCTATTTTTGCAAGCACTGCTAGTTAAGAATGGTTTTTATAGATGAACATTTATGAAAGGGAACAGTAGCTTTGAAATGTACCCTGTGAAATGTTATCCTGCCGTATAAAAATAACTTCATTCTTAAAACAAAAAAAGACAAAAAAATAAAATAAAAACCTTCATTCTTCTCATTAGTATATATCAGTTTTAGGGGCTGCTATAACAAAAAATCACAAACTTGCTGGCTGAAAATAAGAAATGTATATTCTTACAGTTAGGGATGCCAGAACACCAGAAGCAAGTTGTTTGTAGGGCCACACTCTCTCCAAAATTTCTAGAGAAGAATCCTTCCTTGCCTCTTCCAGCTTCTGGTAGCTCCTGGCATTCCTTAGCTTGTGGCCATCTGCCTCCATCT
Organism: Taxidea taxus jeffersonii; assembly: GCA_003697995.1. Taxonomy (NCBI): domain Eukaryota; kingdom Metazoa; phylum Chordata; class Mammalia; order Carnivora; family Mustelidae; genus Taxidea; species Taxidea taxus. The sequence goes on from ML106448.1 coordinate 145,057, forward strand.
GCCCTAGGTCTGAATTTCTGTGTCCTTTTTCTTATAAGGAAGGTAGTTATTATATCTAGCATGCATTCTCCACCTCTAAATCCAGATGGTGTTTTCTTGAGATCCTTAATTTAATTATATCTGCAAAAACCTAATTCCAAAGAAGGGCACATTTACATGTAGCTGGGTTTAGGACTTGGGCATAACATTTTTCTGCAGTACCATACACATATTTTGTATTAAATAGTTATTATAATTACTTTGAATTTCATCATAAAAGTGTGTTGAAAGTTGTCTTCTCTTTTGTTATGTAAGTAACTATATGATAGCCTTGATTTTGCCTCTTGACCTACAACAGCTAAAGGAAGTTTGCTGACCTCTGTCCTATGCTGTAGACATTATCCATGCCTAAGTATTAGACCCATATTTTCTATTTGCACTTATCATCCATCTATTTTAAGTATTACAAATGAATAGTTTGCTTTTTGGAAAATGGCTCTTAAAAGAACTTATCTATCATACTCCTTGGGTTGCAAGGTTTTTTTCATAAAAAAGACACATGATAGAACTACCACAAGAAAACCACAGCAGTGTCTACCCATGCAAATTGGTTTGGAAATTAGTTAACTATAAACAAAATGGAATGCTATCATAAATATCATAATAAGTTGTACTCAAACCCTTGATAGTTTAAATTTAACAGGTTCCTCCCACTCCCCCCATCTCACTCCCCAAAAAGAGCAATGACAACAAAAAAAGATCAAAAATATGCTTTAGTATCAAATATACAATATATTTTCTGCTCCAGAAGTTGACTTTGAAAAATGTTTTAAACTTCATAATCTAATACCAAATCAAAGTGAAAATAGAGAATGAAAATATCCAAAGAGGGGCAATGTTGCACCACAAGGGAATAAATTATGGAGTTAGCATGGGTTAAATTTACAACAGTCACAAAATTCCTGTCCCATGTTAGTGTGCAATACCCACATCAACATAATAGCAAAAAGATCAAGAAAGAGATGGAATGAGTCATGAGGTCACTGAGATTTCTTTAAGCCTTGAGTCAGACTTCAACTGCCTTTGTGGAAAGTGGGCCAGCAATGTCTTTGAAGAAAGAAAACCATCAATCTTGCAAAATACCAAGACAATGATTAGTGAAAACAAGCCAAACTTCCATCCTCTTCTCCCACATTCCACTACTACTAACGAAACTAAACATATTATATAAGAGAAAGTCCTGTAAACCAAATAATTTCCCATAAAGTTCTTATCTGATGGATTAAGAAACATTGTCAGGAGTAGTTGGATACAAAATGAGAAATGAAAATCATCAGTGAAAATAAAGAGACCAAGTGATGCCAGAAGAATGCTGTTCCAAGAAAAAATGGTGACATTTCAGTTGCTACAAAATTTCTGACACACAATAGATAACAACGAGGAAATTCCAAGTTTCATTTCTGTCCAAGATTCTGGGGCAAGTGCTTAAGTCTTTTGGGCAATTGATAAACAAGTGGTTTTACCAGCATTCAAATCCCATGTTTTCCCATTTGCTATCTAAAACAAGGCAGTCTAAGGGTATAGTCATTGGAGTTTTGCATGTTTGTTGTGTGCATGATAATCTAGCATATATTGTTCTTAAAAATGTGGGGTTTGGGGGGAGGGGCGCCATGTTTCTTATTCCAAACAAAAATGTCATGTTTACAATTGCATTGACTAAATACCTTATAAAGTGCTCTGTATCAGCAGATAGTGACCTGAGACCTAGGTCAGCAAGCTGAATGAAGGACAGCAGGAATTCTTTGACCACCACCATGGAAACAATGGCTACAGGACATGCCAAAATACCTAATTCCAGGGTATGATCTCATAGTTCAATATGATGGGCAGGCAACTAAAATTTTCAGTCATAGTTAAGAGAGGGGAAATAGAATTTCTCTCTCCTTTGGTGGCAGTGATTTATTATATTTTGGCTTTGGATGTTCTTAGGTTCAGGCATTTTCTTTATTGACTCCAGTCTGTGGCCAAAATCCAGACTGCCAAGAGCTGCAGAGCCTGGAGATGATGGAAGGCAGCCCAGAGATCAGAGATCAAGAACAAAGACTGAGGTCTAAACCCAGAAGAAAAATAAACTTTTGTATTCCATTCTAGTCCAACTCTTTCATTTGGGGTAATCCAGCTTCCAGAGTTCCTGGGAACTGGTCAAACCTCAAGTTCCTTCCCTTGCCACAAGTTGAGCTAACTAAAACTGAACAGTCCTGCTAGTTTGAGCCAAGAATTGGGTTGTTTGCCAGTGTGTGTGTGTGTGTGTGTGTGTGTGTGTGTGTGTGTGTGTGTAGGGGTTGGGAGTAAGATTTTACCTTTGAAATCAACCCTCTGCTAATCAACATTCTGAAGATCATCTGGCCATAAAATCATCACATTAAAGTTACTCTCGGGCAATAAGAAGTTTTTCCATTCCGTTATCCCAAAACATCCTCACAATCAAGGTAACCTTAGCCTAACTGGTGTGAGAGATGTAGAAGTAAGTAAATGAGTGTGTGTGCATTCTATATGTGTACATTTCTTGTTTCTTTTCCTTCAGAGTAGTTTAGCATATCAATTTAATACAATAGTCACATAGGGAACATGCCAATAACTAGATCTATTCTTATATAAAGGATCCTTTCTCTCACTTCATCTATATATACACCAAAATATAAAAATCAATTTTCATTTGGTAATAACCATTAATGCCAATAAAAGATAATTATAGTTTCTTGGCATAGTGGTGAAGCACATATTTTTAATTGACATAAACAATATGTTAAGACAACTTAAAATAACTGTTAGAAGAGTTCATTTTTAGTGAGATAATGTGCACATCATTTTCGAGACTTAAGGATAAAGTTATTTTACCATTTTGCCCAAATGTTGTAGTTGTACTATTGCCTTGCTCCAAGATGACCTAACTGATTTCTTAAGGTTCCTTTGATTCCTTGAAATTAATTCTATGGTGATACTAGAACTCCAAATCAGTTCAGTGGAGTCTTAGAAGGCCTTCCATGTCTGTCCAGCCTTAGTAGGTGCCGTTGTAAGTGCTTTCCAAGGGAAAGACAAAGGGAGGTATTTGCCACTGGCAAATGTACAATTCTTGAAAGGAAAGTAAGCTTTATCTTGCATACAAGATCTAGAGACATAGTAGAAAGAAGAGTATAGGAGAAGTATGGTTTATGAGGTGCCAAAATGAGAGTAAAGACAATAAATAGAAAAAAAAAAGCACCCCAACTGAATAACATATGTGGGCTGGAAATTTTATAGCTCTTACAGATCGAGGAACACAAGGGACAACCACAGAGGCTAATTTCCTTAGTCCCCCTGCCCCCCTGGCCATAAAATGAAATGGAACCACTAGGACTCCTGATCTCTTATAATATTGTTAGAATACAGTACCTTTTCTGAGCTGGATAGAGAACTATAGGAGGAAAACTCTGCCAGTGTTAATGAAAGGGTTAAGTAGACTTTGAACTGAATTTATACCAGGAGACAGAATTGATGCATCTTCTTTGATTGTTCAAAAGCCAATAGAATCCCCTGATCCATTCCATTACATTTATTTCTGTCATGCTGAGCTAAAGGGTAGAGAAGACCTTTCTTACTCTAATAAGTGAATAGCCCTGCCTCTCTCATTGCTGCTGCATCTTTGCTGACCTATATTTCTCGCATATGGATGGATCACTGCTAGCGGGTTCGACAGACGCTATAATATCATTATGCAAATGCAGGTTCACTGCCGCTCGGGAATCCTATAGACTGATCGCTTCATTATCAGTCTTATCAGAAAATACAAGAGAATTGTTCCCATACTGTGATATGAGAACATAATTTAAATTAAGTAGTTTACTGTCTGGCTACTCTATCGGCCAGAGTGGGAGATGAGAAAAGCTGATTTTTGAAAGCTGGCATATCAACAGGCATTACTCTGCAGAGGTATTGCCTGAGCTGGTTTCTATGCTCTCCCTCTTCCCCTAGGCTCTGCCCTCTTCTTTCCTCCAAATCAGAATCTATGCTAAGACACTTGCCAGCATTTAATTTGTTCACCTGCCCTCATATGTCCTTGAAGAGTGGCTGTCTTAGAATAGAAGCAGTTTAGACCTGTGCTGAGAGAAGCAGGTTGTTTAGTAAAAAATCTCTCAAACCTTAGGATCAGGTGACCTGGATTCTACATACTAGGTTCACAGTTTAACCCTGAGTATTTTACATGATTCCTGTTTCTTTAAGTTACTTGACCTATTGAGGTCCCTTATTTATAAAATCAAAGAGTTAATGAAGACTACTGTTTTTTTTGTTGTTGTTGTTTTTGTTTTGTTTTGTTTTTGTGTGTGTCACAGTTATGGCACATGCATGCCTTTTATTTATTTTTTTATTTTTTTATTTTTTACTTTATTTAAGCTTTATTTAAAGATATGATGTAACCCCACCACCCTCACCCAACCCCTCTTCCCCCCACCCCCCTCAGTTTGTTTTATGACATTAAGAGTCTCTTTTGGTTTTTCTCCCTCGTGATCCCATCTTCTTTCATTTTTACTTTTCCTACCAACTTAACTCCCACCCCCGTTGCATCTCCACTTCCTCATATCAGGGAGATCATGTGATAGTTGTCTTTCTCCAGTTGACTTATTTCGCTAAGCATAATACGCTCTAGTTCCATCCATGTCGTCGCAAATGGTAAGATTTCATTTCTTTTGATGGCTGCATAGTATTCCATCGTATATATATACCACCTCTTCTTTATCCATTCATCTGTTGATGGACATCTAGGTTCTTTCCATAACTTGGCTATTGTGGACATTGCTGCTATAAACATTCGGGTACACGTGCCCCTTTGGATCACTACGTTTGTATCTTTAGGGTAAATACCCAGTAGTGCAATTGCTGGGTCATAAGGTAGCTCTATTTTCAATTTTTTGAGGAACCTCCATGCTGTTTTCCAGAGTGGTTGCACCAGCTTGCATTCCCACCAACAGTGTAGGAGGGTTCCCCTTTCTCCACATCCTCGCCAGCATCTGTCATTTCCTGACTTGTTCATTTTAGCCATTCTGACTGGTGTGAGGTGGTATCTCATTGTGGTTTTGATTTGTATTTCCCTGATGCCCAGTGATGTGGAGCACTTTTTCATGTGTCTGTTGGCCATCTGGATGTCTTCTTTGCAGAAATGTCTATTAATGTCCTCTGCCCATTTCTTGATTGGATTATTTGTTCTTTGGGTGTTGAGTTTGCTAAGCTCTTTATAGATTTTGGATACTAGCCCTTTATCTGATATGTCGTTTGCAAATATCTTCTCCCATTCTGTCAGTTGTCTTTTGGCTTTGTTGACTGTTTCCTTTGCTGTGCAGAAGCTTTTGATCTTGATGAAGTCCCAATAGTTCATTTTTTCCCTTGCTTCCCTTGCCTTTGGCGTTGTCCCTAGGAAGAAGTTGCTGCGGCTGAGGTCGAAGAGGTTGCTGCCTGTGTTCTCCTCAAGGATTTTGATGGATTCCTTTCTCACGTTGAGATCCTTCATCCATTTTGAGTCTATTTTCGTGTGTGGTGTAAGGAAATGGTCCAATTTCATTTTTCTGCATGTGGCTGTCCAATTTTCCCAACACCATTTGTTGAAGAGGCTATGTTTTTTCCATTGGATGTTCTTTCCTGCTTTGTCGAAGATTTGTTGACCATAGAGTTGAGGGTCTATTTCTGGGCTCTCTATTCTGTTCCATTAATCTATGTGTCTGTTTTTGTGCCAGTACCATACTGTCTTAATGATGACAGCTTTGTAGTAGAGCTTGAAGTCGGGAATTGTGATGCCACCAACTTTGGTTTTCTTTTTCAATATTCCTTTGGCTATTCGAGGTCTTTTCTGGTTCCATATAAATTTTAGGATTATTTGTTCCATTTCTTTGAAAAAATTGGATGGAATTTTGATAGGCATTGCATTAAATGTGTAGATAGCTTTAGGTAGCATAGACATTTTCACAATATTTATTCTTCCAATCCATGAGCATGGAACATTTTTCCATTTCTTTGTGTCTTCCTCAATTTCTTTCATGAGTACTTTATAGTTCTCTGAGTATAGATTCTTTGCCTCTTTGGTTAGGTTTATTCCTAGGTATCTTATGGTTTTGGGTGTAATTGTAAATGGGATTGACTCCTTAATTTCTCTTTCTTCTGTCTTGTTGTTGGTGTAAAGAAATGCAACTGATTTCTGTGCATTGATTTTATATCCTGACACTTTGCTGAATTCCTGTACAAGCTCTAGCAGTTTTGGAGTGGAGCCTTTTGGGTTTTCCACATATAGTATCATATCATCTGCAAAGAGCGATAGTTTGACTTCTTCGTTGCCAATTTGGATGCCTTTAATTTCTTTTTGTTGTCTGATTGTTGAGGCTAGGACTTCTAGTACTATGTTGAATTGCTAGCAGTGGTGATAGCGGACATCCCTGCCGTGTTCCTGACCTTAACGGAAAAGCTCTCAGTTTTTCTCCATTGAGAATGATACTTGCCGTGGGTTTTTCATAGATGGCTTTGATAATATTGAGGTATGTGCCTTCTATCCCTACACTTTGAAGAGTTTTGATTAGGAAGGGATGTTGCACTTTGTCAAATACTTTTTCAGCATCTATTGAGAGTATCATATGGTTCTTGTTCTTTCTTTTGCTAATGTACTGTATCACATTGATTGATTTGCGGATGTTGAACCAACCCTGCTGCCCTGGAATAAATCCCACTTGGTCGTCATGAATAATCCTTTTAATGTACTGTTGGATCCTACTGGCTAGTATTTTGGTGAGAATTTTCGCATCTGTGTTCATCAAGGATATTGGTCTGTAATTCTCTTTTTTGATGGGATCCTTGTCTGGTTTGGGGATCAAGGTGATGCTGGCCTCATAAAATGAGTTTGGAAGTTTTCCTTCCATTTCTATTTTTTGGAACAGTTTCAGGAGAATAGGAATTAATTCTTCTTTAAATGTTTGGTAGAATTCCCCTGGGAAGCCATCTGGCCCTGGGCTTTTGTTTGCTTGGAGATTTTTGATGACTGTTTCAATCTCCTTACTGGTTATGGGCCTATTCAGGTTTTCTATTTCTTCCTGGTTCAGCTTTGGCAGTTTATATGTCTATAGGAAAGCATCCATTTCTTCCAGATTGTCGAATTTGTTGGCATAGAGTTGTTCATAATATGTTCTTATGATTGTTTGTATTTCTTTGGTGTTGGTTGTGATCTCTCCTCTTTCAGTCATGATTTTATTTATTTGGGTCCTTTCTCTTTTCTTTTTGATAAGTCTGGCCAGCAGTTTATCAATCTTATTAATTCTTTCAAAGAACCAGCTCCTAGTTTCATTGATTTGTTCTATTGTTTTTCTGGTTTCTATTTCATTGATTTCTGCTTTGATCTTTATTATTTCTCTTCTCCTGCTGGGTTTAGGCTTTCTTTGTTGTTCTCTCTCGAGTTCCTTAAGGTGTATGGTTAGGTTGTGTATTTGAGACCTTTCCTGTTTCTTGAGATAGAATTGTATCGCTATATATTTTCCTCTCAGGACTGCCTTTGCTGTGTCCCACAGATTTTGGACCATTGTGTTTTCATTATCATTTGTTTCCATGGTTTTTTTCAATTCTTCTTTAATTTCCTGGTTGACCCATTCATTTTCTAGAAGGATGCTGTTGAGCCTCCATGTATTTGTGCTCTTTCCACATTTCCTCTTGTGATTGAGTTCTAGCTTCAGAGCATTGTGGTCTGAAAATATGCAGGGAATGATCCCAATCTTTTGATACCTGTTGAGACCTGATTTATGACCCAGGATGTGATCTATTTTGGAGAATGTTCCATGGGCACTAGAGAAGAACGTGTATTCTGTTGCTTTGGGGTAGAATGTTCTGAATATATCTGTGATGTCCATCTTGTCCAGTGTGTCATTTAAGACCTTATTTCCTTGTTGATCTTTTGCTTGGATGATCTGTCCATTTCAGTGAGGGGTGTATTAAAGTCTCCAACTATTATTGTATTCTTGTCAATGTGTTTCTTTGATTTTGTTATTAATTGGTTTATATAGTTGGCTGCTCCCATGTTAGGGGCATAGATATTTAAAATTGTTAGATCTTCTTGTTGGACAGACCCTTTGAGTATGATGAAGTGCCCTTCCTCATCTCTTATTATAGTCTTTGGCTTAAAATCTAATTGATCTGATATAAGGATTGCCACCCCAGCTTTCTTCTGATGTCCATTAGCATGGTAAATTGTTTTCCACCCCCTCACTTTCAATCTGGAGGTGTCTTCGGGTCTACAATGAGTTTCTTGTAGGCAGCATATTGATGGGTTTTGTTTTTTTATCCATTCTGAAACCCTGTGTCTTTTGATTGGAGCATTTAGCCCATTTACATTCAGGGTAACTATTGAGAGATATGAGTTTAGTGCCATTGTATTGCCTGTATGGTGATTGTTACTGTATAATGTCTCTGTTCCTTTCTGGTAATACTTTTAGGGTCTCTCTTTCCTTAGAGGACCCCTTTCAATATTTCCTGTAGAGCAGGTTTGGTGTTTACAAACTCTTTCAGTTTTTGTTTGTCCTGGAAGCTTTTAATCTCTCCTTCTATTTTCAATGATAACCTAGCTGGATAAAGTATTCTTGGCTGCATGTTTTTCTCATTTAGTGCTCTGAATATATCATGCCAGTTCTTTCTGGCCTGCCAGGTCTCTGTGGATAAGTCTGCTGCCAATCTAATATTTTTACCATTGTACGTTACAGACTTCTTGTTCCGTGCTGCTTTCAGGATTTTCTCTTTGTCGCTAAGACTTGTAAATTTTACTATTAGGTGGCAGGGTGTGGGTCGATTCCTGTTGATTTTGAGAGGTGTTCTCTGGGCCTCCTGGATTTTGATGCTTGTTCCCCTTGCTATATTACGGAAATTCTCTACAATAATCCTCTCCAGTATACCTTCTGCTCCTATTTCTCTTTCTTCTTCTTCTGGAATCCCAATTATTCTAATGTTGTTTCGTCTTATGGCATCACTTATCTCTCGAATTCTCCCCTCGTGGTCCAGTAGTTGATTGTCTCTCTTTTGGTCTGCTTCATTATTCCCTGCCATTTGGTCTTCTATATCACTAATTCTGTCTTCTGCCTCATTTATCCTAGCAGTAAGAGCCTCCATTTTTGATTGCACCTCATTAATAGCTTTTTTTATTTCAACTTGATTAGACTTTATTTCTTTTATTTCTCCAGAAAGGGTTTTTATTTCTCCTGACAGGGTTTCTCTAATATCTTCCATGCCTTTTTCGAGCCGGGCTAGGACCTTGAGAATCGTCATCCTGAATTCCAGATCTGACATATTACCAATGTCTGTATTGATTAGGTCCCTAGCCTTCGGTCCTGTCTCCTGCTCTTTCTTTTGTGGTGAGTTTTTCCGCCTTGTCATTTTGTCCAGATAAGAATCCGCTGTTCTCCTTGTTAAGTGAACTTGGTCTTGGCTGGATTTCTTTGATCTTCTGGGGGAGGGGCCTGTTGTAGTGATTCTCAGGTGTCTTTGCCCGAGGCGGAGTTGCACCGCCCTTACCAGGGGCCGGGCTAAGTAATCCTCTCAGGTTTGCTTTCAGGAGCTTTTGTTCCCTGAACGCGCTTTCTGTAGAGTTCTGGAGGACGGGAATGACAATGGCGGCCTCCCAATCTCCGGTTCAGAGGAGCCGAGAGCTAGGGGCCCCAGTCTTCAGTGCGCCTTCAGAGAAAAGCGTTTAATCCCTCCAGTCTCCCTAGCCCACGTTTGCGCCGGAGAGTGCGCGCGCGCGTCCGCCCGCAGACACCACGCGCCCGCAGACACCGCAGGCCCGCAGACCGCGCTCAGAGAAAATCGTGCCTAAGCAGTCCCGTCTCACTGGCTTCTGGGAGCGCTCCGAGCTCACCCAGCCTGTGACCAAGCGTCTCTGTCTCTGGAAGAGTCCCACCTGGAGTCTCCGGACCCCGTAGATCCCTGAGCTCTCCCGGGTCGGAGTCTCCCTGGATCTTGTGGGGACGCCTCGCACAGAGCACCGGCCAGTGCCACAGAGCACCGGTCCGTGTCACAGACCACTAGGAAATCTCGGCTCTGTCTCCGCAGCCGACTTCCCTGTTCTAATACCTGTGAGCTCTGTGACACTCAGACACCCCCGATCCTTCTGTGACCCCGTGGGACCTGAGTCCACGTTGTCCCCGTGAGGTCTTCACCCCAGTTTAGCCTCTGGAGTGATGTCCCTCCGTGGAGCCGACTTTTAAAAGTCCTGATTTTGTGCTCTGCCGCTTGCCGGAGCTGGCCCCTCCCCCTGGGGTCTATCTTCCCGTCGCATTGGATTCACTTCTCCACTGGTCCTACCTTTCAGAAAGTGGTCGATTTTCTGTTCCTAGAATTGTTGTTTTTCTTCTCTTCGATCTCCTGTTGGATTTGTAGGTGTTCGGAATGGCTTGATAGGCTATCTAGCTGATCTCCTGCTGGCTGATGTCGTCTCAGCCTCCTACTTCTCCGCCATCTTGACTCCTCATGAAGACTACTGTTTAAAACTTCTGTTGACAGTAACATTCTACTATTATCTGGAATTTTAATCTGTAATATTTTTCAAAGTCTTATTCTGTATAAATGAAATATAGCTACTGATACTTACCCTAATCCATAATTATCACAGGATTCCATTAAAATTCCATTAAATGGTACATATAAAACTACAACTCATTCATATGGTAGATTATTAATCTGGAAATTTTACATGGCATCATTACTAATGAAACTAATGGACTGCACACCATAGACCCAGGTTCAGGTTCCTGACACTGGCCATCATATGCTGAAGTTACCTGGCCCAGGTGCTTGGCTTCTTCCTGAATATCTTATCCAGAATGTATCCTCACATATCTTCTTTTTTGAAATCTTCTACTTATATAAAACCTAACACTAAGGGGTCAGCTTTTATGTCAAGCCTGCCCTCTGCTTCATTATAACCTTCATTATAAACCTCAAAAGATGCTTTAACTATAGCATCTCTCCTGTTGTAATTCAGTTGTTTACATTTCTTCTCTATTTCTGGTGGTGGGCTTCTTGAAGAAATGAATTATGCCTTTCTTAATCTTTACTTCTACAGCTGTCAGCATGGTTTGTCATAACTGGCACATAATAGGGTTCAACAAATATTTGATCAAGAAAGATCACAGTCGGGGCGCCTGGGTGGCTCAGTGGGTTAAAGCTTCTGCCTTCGGCTCCAGTCATGATCCCAGGGTCCTGAGATCTAGCCCCGCATCAGGCTCTCTGCTCAGCAGGGAGCCTGCTTCCCCCCTCTCTGCCTACTTGTGATCTCTGTCAAATAAATAAATAAAATCTTTTTTAAAAAAAGAAAGATCACAATGTACCTAATCCAAAATTGCTGATAACAAAGTCCTATGAGGAGGTAGTGTGAAGGAGATTGCTTTCCAGCACCTGAGAGAAGAAGACACACTTTATCATGACCTCAAAGGAGGAGTTCCCAGAAAGAGAGCTCCCACAGACCCTCAGTGTCTGTGGAAGAGAAATTGACTCCTTGACCTAGCAGTACCCAGAAGGTCTTGAGCTAATATTCTTGTTACTGATAGTCCCTCTTTAATTTGCCAACTATGTTGTTTCTGGGATGCCTCCAAGCACAAAAGTTCTGCCAGCAGAGAGTGGAGCAATTTTGACCAGCTTGGCACAGAATCTAGTCTAGACCTGGCCTTTCATCTTATAAAAGCTCTTCCTCTGAAACAGTTCCCTTAGTCCCTAAATCCCTCAAAGAGTGAGGAGTAGCATACACTGCCTTCATCAGAAAGCCTAGTTTGAAACACCAGGACAATAATTGCACCACTCAAGTGGGAGATTAATGCCAAACTGCAATTACAGTTTTTAAAATTCACCATCTCTACCCAGCATTATTTCAGGGTTCTAAAACAAGTCCTACTAAGCATGCAAAATATTTTTGTTTAATAAATGGAAGAAAGAATGGATATATAAATACACGGCTCAGTTCCTTCATTTGAGTACCTGAGGTTGTGGGTCATTAAGTAATTCATTTAAAGCCGAAGAACTAATAAAAAGGAAGTAATACACTCATAAAGTATTTAAGTTCAAGAGACACTAAGATTTATCCCATGTCACCATTCATTTCACAAAGGAAACTGAGAACAAGTAAAACTAGTAATCTTTTCCCTACATTCCTTAATCAGTGGCCACAGTACCTCCAGCTTCTAGTCTGACATTATTATTCCCAAAACCACCAACTCTAAGATCTCCTCTTTTGCATGAACCACTGGCTTCAACCGCTAATGGCAAAATTCCTAGAACTGTCTGAGATCCTCTTAAAGTCTGGACATAGTGTATTAGAAAGTCACTTATAAAAGTTTAGGCCATTCCTTCATTCCATAAACAATTATTGTATTCCAATTGTTTGTCAGATATTCTGGTCAAACTAAAGCTATATTCAAAGATAAATATGTAGTTTCCTATCTTAGACATGCTTAGAATATCACATAATATAAAATATTAACTAGTATCCCTTTTTCCTCCTTCCCTAGTTCCCTATTGGCCACACCCAAGGACTAAGCAAAAGATACATGGATCACTACGATGGGATCTTATGGCTGAAAACAAGAAAAAAAGATGTTCAATTCCAAGTGACCAGCTCCTAAGGAATTGTTTTAGGGAAAAGGAATGCCAGACCTTAATCCCTTTCAAAGTCCCAAGGAAATCTAAATTGATTTAGTAGCTTTTGCAACCAAGATGGCAAGTTTTAAAAAGTGTGAGGGACCTATTTCTCGGTCTCCATGAGAGTAGACAAGAATGCAAGACATATCCCTTGAAATCAGAGGGTATAGGTAAGCACAGAAACCAATACTTTCTCTTCTCTGGAGGTTCCTAGGACTGTGAAGTTAATGGAAGCATCTTGTGTCAGTGGAGCGTGATAGAACTATGGTGCTAAGGTAGGATACCCATGGACCAATTCCCCACAGATGTCAGGACATTTTTGAAGAAGACCAGCCTGGTTCTTAGTAGCCAAGGGAAGGAGTACAGAGGCTAGCTCAAGCAGAGCAGGTAAAGGAATCATGAGGCTGTGTGGACAAGGAAAAATCTAGCCACTACCTCTGCCATTTTTGTCGGAGAGCTGGAATAAAATTGAATATTGCCTGAATAAACCATAACCACTGTAATTCTTTCTTTCCCTCACTGACAGAAGCCACATCAGATTGTACCATAAAACAAACCAAAGCAAGCAAACAAACAAACAAAAGCCCTGTGATGATATAACTGTGCCTGAGAGGAGAGAAAGAGAAAAGGAGGACAGTTATAGACAGAAGTTTGAAATGACAAATTAGGCAGTTACTAAGGTATTAATAAACTACCTTGGATTGCATAATCCCTGAATTGAATGGACTTCACAAGAAGGAAGAGTATAAGTTACCTGATCCAAGTAAACTGAGGTTTCAGGGGTAAAAGAAAAACTGCAGTCATGACAACAAGTGTCATGTGTGCCCAGGTCTGAATGGTGGCTGCTTATATCTTTTACAGAAAAAATAGAGAAAGACCTGCAAGGTAAGAAAAACATAACAGTATGGAGAGTTTTAATAATAAAGGAAATGCTTTGTGGAGGGTAATTAATAAGTATCCTTGGGAAGAATAGAGGGAAAGTTGGGAAAATCTCATTCAAGAAGTCATTTGAGCAAACCCTTGAAGAGAGAATAGGATTTCACCTGCCACAATAAGCAAGGTTTACTTTTCCAGAAACTGGCTGGTATATTTTGGAACACATGGTCTTTCTATATGGCTAGAGCAGATGAAACCAAAAATGTAGGGTCACTAGATTCCAAAAGTAGCAAAGCAGGCTTAAGGGCTGGGATGTTTACCTAAGGAAGAGGGAGGCACTGAGTGTCCATTGAAACCACAGGCCTGCAGGCTATGCTGACTTCTCCATGTGCATCCCCAATCTAGGGCTCATCACACAAGAAATAATGAATGAAGGCTCTCTTCATAATAATAGCAACACTTCCTGAGTGTCTGCCATGTGCCCAGCAATTCTCCAAGCACATGTGTATATAATTTTACCACATCTTCTCATCACTTCATAGGAAGGTGCTAGTACTATCTGTTTGCATTTCTTTGCGGTAAAGAAAAGTTAAGTAATTTAAATTTGGACTTTATAAGGAACAGTCTGGATTGGATCAGGAAGGATGAGTACAGAGTCTGTATTCTTAACTATCAATAACGTTCAAATGTGATAAATGGTCTTACCATATGTCAGTTGTGAGCGTGGATGGATGGAAAGCATAGTATAGAAAGCATAGTAGGGTCCTTCCATTCTTTTTTGCCTCTGTTGTTTACTTCCCACTCAATATCTGCAATTATTTAGCTCCTGACCTCTTGATTTACTCCAGAACTTACACTAGACTTTAGTTGGACCTCCTACTTCCAACTTGGGTCTTTGACTCTAACGGTCTGAAGTACAGTCAGTGTTTTGGTCAGCAGATATAACATAGGGAGAAATACTTTGGTTAGGAGAGAGTCTTCTGGTAGTTCTCAAATTGCCCCTCATTGTACATTTGAATACTCTCATGTCTGTGAGAGTATTTAGTGAAATTCAATGTGTTAGTCATTAACAAGCAAATTCTTTAAAACTAAAAGCCAGATGGGCATATTTCTGGTTATTTCCACTCCTAGGTCTGAGTTGCAGTGAATCCTCAAGCAAATTCCTCCCTCCAAGACCAGCACCTCTCAAAGTGTGGCTCCTAAGAGGCTTTTTAAAAAACGCAGATTCTTGGAAATCATTGACAACTCCTGAGTCAGCAAAAGTGGGGCTCAGTCATAAATTCTTAATGAGTTTGTTCCCAGAAAATCTCACACACTAAAATCTGACCATGAAAGGTGTCTAACATCATGATCCAGTGTACACATTCATACGAGTATCCTTACCTGAAACTGAAATTTCATGACATGATACTTAACCTATCATGTGTCACTTACCATTTTATGTTCTATTTCATGAGGTTTCTTTTTGCATATTTTAAATCACAACTCACACCTTGAAAAAGATGGATCTAAATGATGACACTATGCAGACAAAGTCACTTTGCCATGGTTCCCTTCCCAGTTCTCTACTACCCCCACAGGGTGACTTCCTGGGCCTGTCTTCACCCACACATCTTGTTTCAGAACATTCCATCTTCACTCCTCTATCAAAATTTTCTTTCTCTTTTATTCCCCGTCTCTAGTTTCATATAGTCCTTTATACTAGCACAAGCTAGTTTGACCAAATGATCTGAGCGGAATGCTACTGCTACCTATTAACATTTGCATTTAAATCCAGAGAAATATTTACATATTAACCTAGAAGTTAGGTAATGATTTTTTTAGGATGTTATGTTCCAATCCTCCCATGCACACAGCACAACCTACAAACAAGATCTCTTATGCCTGGTATGGAAGGACCCTATTTGACATTTCACCCTGCCCTAGTTATCCCATAGCCTAGCTTGGGCAAATACCTAATCTCTCAGTCTAGGTTCTTCATCTGTACGGTAGGAAGATAATAAAGCTCTGACACTGCTGCATTGAAGATTAAATAAGAGGCATATAATAGTAGAAGCATAGACTGCACTCTGTGTAGTAATTGACCTCCCTTTCCCACTGTTTTCCCATCCCCTCTCTTCCTGTGTCCTCTCATGTGCCCTTGCCCTCCTTCTGCTTTCTTTTACTGCTGCCATCCCTCCAGCATGCATATTTAGTTTGTCAAGACAGATCTGATTTGCTTCTTGTCTTCTATGTTACTCCCAGAGTCCCTCCCCCACTGCCTCCCTGTGTCTCCCGAAGTCATGTGGTACTCCATTCATTCTCACCCTGATTGGAAATCGTATGGATCCCTATACTTTCATTCTCCAGGATTACCTCTGTGCTGTCTAGTTGTCATCTCGAAAAAGTCTGACAACATAATCCATAGTAAAATATGAATGACGGTAAGTTACTAACTTCCTAGGGGCCACTGTTTTTTTCTTCAGGAACTATGTATCTAGGGACATAAATCTAGGGACTGGCTGATCCCTCAATGGAAGAATTTTAGGCAGCAGGAGGTCAGTGGGGGAACATTGAGAAAGAGGACCAGAGAGCAGCTTAATAGTTGCCCCTCAACCATCTAGCCCAGCCTCGCTAGTTCTGGCTCCTTTGTAGTTTCTTATATTAATAAGCCACCTTCATGAGGGTCAGCTGAGAAGGAAGAGGACCAAATGCTGCCATTTTCATCTTTATCTGCTGTTCTTGTGGTCAAGAGCTTTTTGGTCCATGACTGGTTAGTCGAGACTGACGTGCATGAAACACAGTTAAAGCAGAACAGCCAGGCTAGCCTTGCTTAGATCCACATCAGCCCAGGTAGCTACCTGCCTTTTGAGGTACTGTTGATTGCTTCCCCTCATCAAGAAATAGCTCCACCATCTGCCAGACCCAAAGCTTTACATCCTGAACACAGCAGAGTCTCTTTAGTAGTGCTTCTGGAAAGCAATAGAGGATAGAGAGGAACATAGGTGCCAGAGTTAGGTTTGTGGCTTATTCATTCTTCAAATATTTACTGACCAACAACTGTATCACTGTGGTTAGTATGAAGAAAGAGAAAATACAAAACAGTGACTGAAAGAAGGAACAGTAATTGCAATTCTAGAATGTAAGGAGGGAAACAAAATTCATTTGTGCAGACTAGCCCTACAACCCTGGAGGAAGATGACTTATTACAGATGTGACTTTGCCAGCTTTACTACAAACATCTTGACTATGTGTATATTCTTGGAATGAGAAGTAAAGACTTGAGCTAATAATAAATCAGTTTTATCCATGTTTTTAGCCCAAGCTGACTTCTTTCCAAATAAGCAGTAAATTCTCTGAATTTCATGACTCAAGAGTTGAGATCACTCAGTGGATGTAGTAGGCAATTCTGAAACCTTCTATCACTGTGATGGTGTCCCTGCTGGTGCTGCTCTGCTCCAGGGTGACTGCAGCTGCCTGCTGAGACTTCCAGATAGATATATTGCAATAGATATAACATACACTGTTTAAAGACTCGATGAGAGAGAGGAGAAGAAGACCATTCAAAGATTAAGGCAAAAATTGGAGTGAAGTAGCTATAATCCAAGGAATACCCAGAGCCACTGGGAGCTGGAAAAGGCAAGGAAGAATTCTGCCCTACTCCCACCCCAGAGCCTCTAGAAGGAAGAAAACCCTGCTTACTACTTGATATTGGACTTATGGTCTCCAGAACTACATATAGAAGGGTATACAAGTGGGAAGCAGCTAGTATATCCCTCTGGAACATCTGGAGAGGCTTCTAGTATAGTTTGGAATGGTACTGCTACTCACCCTTCTCAACAACCCCAGACATAATAGTCTTCTAGGCTCAAAGAAACCAGTTGTTTCCCATATAGAATGACCAGAAAATAATTTTAAAACTAGACTTCTGCCACTGTGGCACTTTGCATGAAAATAAGAACAAAAGTAACACAATTGGCAAAAATCAATCTTCCTAAAAAACCATCATTACTAAAGAGGATCTTCTTTTAGAGGCAAAGCAGGTACCCAATAGGAACTGAAGCTACCACTCTCTTTTGTTTAAGTCCAAGCCACTGAGATATCCTAAATCTTGGCCCCAAATGCCCTAAAAAAAGAAGACACAGCTCTCCTATTTGACAAAAATACATTTTTAAAGAAAATTTGGGGGAGTAAAAGAGATCACACTACATGCACAAAGGAAGAATTTCTGGCTGAGTGGAAAATACACACCCCATGATACAGAGCAAAAGACAGTGATGATGGTGATCTGTGGGACATGGAACCCTTGGCACCTGCTAGTAGGGCCTGATAGAAGACACATGTTCACAGGGAGGCAAGGAAGGAGGAGGTCTTGGACACAGTTTCCAGGAGACAAACACTGATTCAGTGTCAGGGGAACTTGCTGACTTTTCCCTTTTCCCTTGACACAAATCCACTATAACTAACAACTCATCATTTATCTTGGTTTCCTTTTTTTACTTTGGGTCACCAGTCTCTTCTGGGGGCAGAAGCATGAATGTCTTGGTCCTCCATCAGAGGAAAAATGGCTCATCTTTTCTCTAGTGAGAAAGGTTCCTAACCCTGTATCCTCTTCTGGGTTGGAGTTTCTCAGGGTCCTCTTTTTTGGAACTAAGTTTGTGTCCTGCCTCCTCAATGGGACTTGAAACTTAGGTCCTATACTCCTGCCACCCCTTTTGCTTCCTCTGTCATCCACGTAGATATAGTACCTCTGGTAAGCTGTATTGTCTCCTCTGTACATGCTCTGGGCCTTGGGCTCTAAGTCCTCAAAAAACAAATTCTCTGAGTCAAAGGACTCTTCAGCAACATCACCATGAGCCTGTCTCTGCATTTCTCCCACCAATTACAGATTTGACCCGGTACCAAGATAGTCTTTAAATATCATTCCCCGAGATCTTATCCTTCCAGGATTCTTGGTGGTGCAGAGCATTCCTCAGCACCTGGATCCCCTAGACACTCAATTCTCCATTTTGAGTTTGGAACTTCCAAGATCACTGACTCTCATAATGTCTATTTGTGTTTGCAGGTAGTAGACTCCCATTGATGGTTTACTTGGACAACTTCTCTGGTTTGTCTTCAGTGTTACAGAAGGCATGGAGGCCTTAAGTGTCCTGCCCTCCAGCAAGTTATTCTAAACCTTTTCCAGAATTCAGTTCATAGCCCTGATCAGTTGTTTCATAAATTATCCCTCCTCTTGTTTCTCCAAACACATCTGCATGTTCACTCTTTTTATGACTCATATTTATAGGTGCTCTTAGACAGTAAAATCATAAAGAAATGACTAGTATTCACATACCTACTTGTAAAGTATCCTCAGAGAAAGGACTACAAACAATTGAGCAAAAGATGCTCTTCACAGAGAACACAGTGTGTGGTGAAATGGACAATCTCTTGTCAGGTGATGACCTCCATTAAATAGCTGAAGTAACAGGCATGAGTTTCCCAGGATTTAGAAGGTTGGAAGATAAGAGGCCAACCCATAGGAACACTCTAGAAATGAGCTCTCTGGGTAGAAATGAGCTCTCTGGGATAGCGTTCAACAAAAAGGGAAGGAATTCAGACTGAATAAGCATTAAGGTGGTATATGTCATGGTGAAGTAGAGAGATAGGTAGCAGAGAATGGCAGGCAAATGGTATAGTTGGGTCCATATGTGGGTCTAAGATGATGAAAAGGTGTGAGGTCAGGTGAGGACATCCTTCCCTTTCCTCATATCTACCATGATTCTGAAAGAATGAGATTCTGGGACCTAGTTATCATTCTTTTTTTTTAAGATTTTATTTATTTATTTGACAGACAGAGATCACAAGTAGGCAGAGAGGCAGGCACAGAGAGAGGGGGAAGCAGGCCCCCCGCTGAGCAGAGAGCCCGATGTGGGGCTTGATCCCAGGACCCCGAGACCATGACCCGAGCCGAAGGCAGAGGACCAACCCACTGAGCCACCCAGGCGCCCCCCCCCAGTTATCATTCTAATCTATTTAGACAAACTGCAGGCTATAATTATTCTTCAGTAATATGACTTTCTACCTTGAATTCATGGGACTCTGTGTTCCTTACACATTATTCTATTAAAGAAGGTAAAAGCATTTTCTATAATTTATTTTTTAAAAGTTCAAAAAGAAGGGCTTCATGTTTATGATCTTCCAAATATTTCCCAGTCAATAGCCCTCTGCTGAGGATAGGCACAAAATCTCTGACCTTAGATGAGCATATGCTGTATCATATAGGATTCTGCTCCTTGAGACCAGAGCTCAGTTTTAGCATCTGATGAGAGGCTTTTAGAGGTTCAGACTTGCTCTAAGAATCATTCCTAAGAATGAAGATTGGCACAGAGATATGAGGTATGGAAAGGGGAATGATGAACTGTTATGGTGTGATTCTGTTCCTACACCCTCTTAATAATCCTGTTCCTACACCTTCTTAATAATCCATTCCAAAGATAGAGAATCATTATGTTTTAGATTTTACCCTGGTGTTCTCTACTATCCCCAGACAGATTTATTTATAAGTTTGGATAAAACAATCTTCCCTTCTCACCGTGTTCTAAAAGGAAAATGTTCTCATGTTTCTTGAGAGGAGCCATCTCAGATATCTGCTTATGTAAACATAATTGATTTGGTAAAGTGGGAAGAGGAACAAGGAAAACATGAGTCCATCCACACGGGGCATTGGATTCAGGATTTCCTTACTTTATTTCTGCCTATTTTTTCTACAAATGGGTTCATCTGTAGGGAGAACAGAAAAATAAGGAATTTCCTCAGAGACACAAAAGGAATATATCAGTTAAAATGACCCAATATTTTGAGCATGGAGCACTGTGGCTGTTCAGGAGATAGAAATCTGTCTCCAAATTTGCAGGGTACTGCTCCCTCAAGCAGCAATGAACACTGGACGCTGAACCAGTATGTTCCAGCCTAGAGTTACAGACCTATGTCACAGAGCCAATGGACTGTCACAAATGTCTCTCAAGGGTGAAGAAGGGGAAAGGAAGTAGAAGGTGAATTTCCAGCCCCTCCTCACCATCGAGATCCACAGACACATCCTGGACTACTAAATCCCTCCACCCTTCTCTAGGTCTTTTTATCTTCCAAATCCAAATTTATAGCATGTAGCATATAAGTGTGTGTGTGTGTGTGTGTGTGCACATGCACACGTGTATGTACACACACACACACACACACACACACACACATACTTCTCTATTTATTCCCAAATCTAGGTATGAATCAAGTCTGGTTTTACCCCTCAGCATTCTTAGATTTGACAGCATCAATTTCAAGTTTGAAATTTTCACAAGAATTTTTTGTTATTCCCAGGGCTTTATACTTCCAGGATATCCTCTGTCTTCCATTCCAGCATCCCAGCATAATCCATATTTGCATTATCAACCCAAACATAGAACTCAGCTACTCGCTTCAAGTTTGTCCAAATAAATCCACTTTTGCCAAAAAAAAAAAAAAAATGAGTGAGCAACATAACTTTTAATGAAGCTATTTTAAGAGTAAGAAAGTGGAAGGGAGGTGTTAGCATACTCCATGGAAAATAATGTAATTATATATATGTAATATATATATTACATATATATAATTATATATATAATACATATATGTATATATAATATATGTATATAATATATGTATATAATATATATAATATATACATATAATATAATATATACATATAATATAATATATATAATTATATATATATGTATATATATACATACATATATGTATATATGTATATATACATATATACATATATATATAATTATATATATATATGTAATATAATCTAGTAATTTAAATTTAGTAATAGTTGCCTATTTAAGTAGACTTTGGGGTTGCTCTGTTCACAAGCCATCTCAAAACTCTTTCATGCCCGTGCAATGCCCCACTTTTTGGTCCCCGACTCCCAAGTCCCCAGCCTCGAACATAATTTCACCCATTTATAGAGCAATTTTGCTTTCCCAAGTGCCTCCCCCAACCTGCCCACCTAAATCCAGCTGGATTTCCAGTCTTGGTGAGACCTTTTCTTTAAGAATAGTTGGAATTCTAAAAATCAATACATTTACTTTTTTCGAATTACACTTGTGGTTATTTTGTGGTTATTTATCTGTAAAGAGTTTTCTGATTTTTACCTTATACTTCCCAAGTTTTCACCAAAATTCCTATAGTTCTCTCAACAACTCTTAAAAATAATTAATGATAATAGGTCTCTCACACACACACACACACACACACACACACACACACACAAATACGTACACATTTAGATACATAGATAGAGGATTCTCAGATTTATCTTCCCATGTTCAGATGGCAGGCATACTGCAGATTTTAATACTAATGGCTTTACTCGTAAGAGTGTAAACTATATGAATCAGGCAATGTATAATTTCATTATTCATAATCTCAATAAAATCAATACTCTGATTTCTTCAATTCCCTTCACTTCTAGTGAATCAGCATTGGTCATGGGCACCCAAACTAGTTTTTGTTGGACAAAGATTCATGCAGCCATATGAAGAATGTACTTTAAAAAGAAACTAGCCTACTGGAGAAAGAAAAAAAAAAACATAACAAATAGCAATAGTAAAATAGTTTGATACCAATACGGGGAGGGGGGGAAGAAATGAAACAGAATGGAATTCAGAAATTAATTTAAATGCCTATAGGAATTTTGTCCTTTATATAAAAATGTTTCAGACAATTGGGGGATAGTTTTTAGTTAATATATTTGGATGGGACAAATGGACAGCTTTGGAAAAATGATAGAATGATAGGAAATGGGAAATTAAGGTGTTTTATTTAGGAACCCAAGGCACTGACCTTACTGTTCCCCCAAGTAATAATATAGGTCTGATGACATTGAGCTTATCTAGAGGAACTAGATGCTTTTATGTATTTTCATAAATAGAAATGCCTAAGTGTGTGTGTGTGTGTGTGTGTGTGTGTGTGTGTGTGTACATTTACAGCAGTCATAAAGGGCTGTGGCATGGCAGTCTCTAAGCATTACAGAGCCAGTAGGCCCTGCTGATAGGAGGAATAAATCACCAATAGCACCTTGGCATCATTCAAGACTTGGAAGGCCAAGTGAAATCTTGAGTGCTACACTATGCCTTCTCCTGAACTGGGCAGCCACCTTTCTTCCAAAAATATTGTATGTGCCTCTTTGTTTATGTACTAATCTCTTCCCATTAATGTGGATCCACCTGACAAGCTGTAGAACCCATCTATAGAAAATTATAGTTCTCTATGTAGTTCTCTACTTTATGCCTTCCATAAGCTAAGTATCCATAAAAATCAAAGATTTAAATATAAAGAAAGAATGCTATGACAAGTATCAGACTTTTTTTCTTAATAATATCAGAGGTAGAAATCTTTTATAAGCATGTCTCAAAAACCACTGGAGAAAACAGCAGAGTAGAATGAACCTGAGCTTACCTCCCACAGAGACATCAAGGCAGCAGCCACAAGATCGGTGGAATAGATCTTCTATAGCTAAAGACATAAAGAAGCCACAATGAGAAGGACAGAAGGGGCAGAGATGTGGTTGGGAAACAAATCCTAGCACACTGACCCACAGATGGGAGAGAGATCACAGACACAGAGATTCTTCCCCGGAGGAGAAAGGGGATCAAGCCCCACATTGGATACCTCCTGCCCTGGAGACCTACATCAGGAAGATGAGCTCCTATAACATCTAGGCTTTGAAAATCAGCAGGGCTTAACTCTGGGAGAGCCAAAAGACTACTGGAAACTGAAACTCCACTCTTAAAGGACCAGCAAGCAATATCACTCAATTTGAGACACAGTAGGAAGCATCAGTTTGAAAATCTCCTGGCAAAATAATGGCATCCTAAAGATGTCCATATTCTAATCCCCCAAACCCCTGAATGTGTTTCCTTACAGGGCAAAGAGATTTTGCAGAAGTGATTAAGTTGAGGATCTTGACATAAAAAAATTATACTGCATTATTTGTGTGAGCCCAATGTACACACAAGGGTCCTTATAAGTTAGAGAGGTGGGCGGGAGTTTCAGAGTCAGAGAAGGAGATTTGCTGACAGAGGCAGAGGTCAGAATGATGAGGGCATGAACTAGGGAACGCCTTTAAAAGCTGGAAAAGGCAAAGAATAGTTTCTTCCCTACGTTGTCCAAAATGCATGCAACCTGCCTGATTCTTTTAAGACTTTTGACCTCTAAACTATAAGAAAATAAATATGAAAGGGAAGGAAGGAAGGGAAGAAGGAAGAGAGAGAGGGAGGAAAATAAGCAAGCAAGTGCACCACCTAGCTTATACATGAATATTTATTGATTAATTTTAGGGCATGTGCCAGAGGGGCAGGAATCTGTAGGAGCTTTCTCTGAGAATAGAACAACTAGTAGGTGCCATTTATCTTCTCCTCCTTTGCCTGGCTGGCTAAACACTTGTGGGAGCCAGTTGTGATAGTATCTACCTTGCCAATACTGCTTGCCCTGCTCTAGCATTCCCTTGCACACCCACATGCCCAACCTACCTATTTCAGGGGGTTCCCCTCCAAACCAGCTCCCCTCTCTGACTTGGCCAGAGGGCTGACTTGGTTAAGACTAGCATCCTCCCCAAAGCAACTACCATCCCACCAAACCTGTGACTGACCCTTCAGAGCAACTCCTGACCTAGGGAGGGGTGAGAAGTCCTGCCCATCAGCATGCACATAGCAGTTATATTGAGCCTCTCAGCCAGCCATGCTGAGAGCTAATCCCACATATCGTCAAGTCATCAGCAGCTATAGCCAGGTTTCTTAGCCAGTCATGTCAGGGGCAAGCCCTGCTTACCAATACATCCACAGCAATCATGGCTGGTTATGACAGACAGCTGGTTTGGGGGACAGGCCTGACCATTAGTGTGCCCTTAAGGGCTATCGTGAGGCCATTCAGACAGATATCATGAGATCCATTCTTGCCCCCAGTGTTCTTGCACTAGCCATGGCTGGTCATGGCTCACAGCCAGGTTGAGGGCCACCCCATCCACTAATGTACCTGCAGTAGTTACAACCTAGTCACAATAGGAAGGTGCATACAGCCCACATATGAAACATTCTTGGAAGTCCTGGTTCTGATGACTAGGGGAAATTATACTAGGCCCCACAGAATGTCTTCTCTATTAGGCCACTACTTTCATGGCCAGGAGATATAGTGGGCCTACGTAATACATAGAAACAAACCAGAAAGTAAGGTAAAATGATGAGATAAGACAGATATTTCCAAATGAAAGAATAAGACAAAATCTGAGAAAAAGAACTAAATGAAACAGAGATAAGCTAGCTGATAAAGAATTCAAAGTAATGGTCATAGTAATGCTCACCAGACCTGAGGAAGGGTGGATGAACAAAGTGAGAATATGAACAAAGAATATATGTATATTTATATATGATAAATATATACATATATATATAATATATGAAACCAATTAGAGGTGAAGAATACAATAATTAAAATAGAAAATACTTTAGAGGGAATCAACATCTGATTAGATGATACAGAAGAATAGATCAGTGATCTGGAAGACAGGGTAGTAGAAAGCACTCAAGATGGACAGCAAAAAAAAAGAAAACAGAATTTTAAAAATGAGGATAGGGACCTCTGAGACAATGTCAGGAATACTCTGCTTACATAATAGAGATCCCAGAAGGAGAAGAGAAAAAGGGATAAAAACTTATCTGAAGAAATAATAGCTAAAAACTTCTATACCATGAGGTGCTTATAAAAGACTCACTTTAGACCCAAAGACATACAGATATGAACAGATGGATTACTAGAAACAAATGTGAATCATTAATCAAAACACAACAAACACACAAAAGTTCAGGATTAGATGGCTTCACATGAGAAATCTACCAAACATAAAAAGTAGAGTGAATTCCTACTCTCCTCAAACTATTCGAAAAAAATAGAACAGGAAGGAATGCTTCCAAATTAGTTAGAAGAGGCCAGCACTATCCTGATACCAAAATTAGACAAACACACTACCAAAAAAAAAGGAAAATTACAGACCAATATCCCTAATAAATGTAGGTGCAAAATCCTCAACAAAATATTAGCAAACTAAATCCAATAATACCTGGGGCACCTTGGGGACTCATTCAGTTAAGCATCTGCCTTCAGCTCAGGTCATGATCCCAGAGTGGTGGGATCAAGCCCTGTGTTAGGCTCAGTGGGAAGCCTGCTTCTCTCTCTCTCTCTGCCTGCCATTCCCCCAGCTTGTGCCCTCTCTTTCACTCTCTGTCAAATAAATAAAATCTTTAAAATAATAAAAATAAATAAATTCAATGATACATTAAAGCATTCACTACAACCAGGTGGATTTATTTCAGGGATGGAAGAATGGTTCAATACTCGCAAATCAATCAACACGATATACTACATTAACAAAATGAAGAATGAAAATCATATAATAATCTCAATAGATATAGAGAAACACTCAATAGAGTGGACATAGAAAGAACATACTTCAACATAACAAATGTTATATATGACAAACCCACAGGTAACATCATGAGGTGAAAAGCTAAAAGTTTTTCATTTAAGTTCAACAACAAAACAAGGATATCCACTCTCATAGTACTAGAAGTCCTAGCCATAGCAATCAGACAAGAAAAAAATAATAAAATATTCCAAAAGTGATGAGAAAGAAGTAAAATTGTCACTATTTGTGGGTAACATGATGCTATATATAGAAAACCCTAAATACTCTACAAAAAAAAAAGAAAGAAAGAAAGAAAATCTATTAGAAAAAAGAAATAAATTCAATAAAGTTATGGGATACAATATACAAAAATTTGTTTCCATAAACTAATAATAAAGTAGCAGAGGGAGAATTTAAGAATATAATCCTATTTATAATTACACCAAAAAAAAATTTAAAACCTAGGTTAAAGCCTCTGCCTTCGGCTCAAGTCATGGTCTCAGGGTCCTGGGATCGAGCCCCACATTAGGCTCTCTGCTTGGCAGGGAGCCTGCTTCCCCTTCTCTCTCTGCCTGCTTCTTTGCCTACTCGTGATCTCTCTGTGTCAAATAAATAAATAAAATCTTAAAAAAAATACTAAGAGTGCTGTGAAGTGTGTAAACCTGGCGATTCACAGACCTATACCCCTGGGGCTAGTAATATATTATATGGTTATAAAAAAAAATTATTAAAAAAAACTAAGAATAAATTTAACCAAGTCAAAGACCTATGCTCTGAAAATCAAGATATTGATGAAAATGTATATTCCAACAAATTGGACAACATAGAACAAATGAATAAATTCCTTACATACATATAATCTTCCAAGGATTAATAAGGAAGAAATAGAAAATTTGAAAAGACCAATTACTTGTAAAAAACTGAATTGGTAATCAAAACACACTCAACACATAGAAATTCAGGATTAGATGGCTTCACAATTTAATTCAAAAAACATTTAAAGAGTTAGTACATATACTTGTTAAACTGTTCCAAAAACTAGAAGAAGGAATGATACCAAATTTACTCTGAGAGGGCAACATTACCTTGATAGAAAAACCAAAGACATCACACACACAAAAAAAAGACCAGTATCTCTGATGAATAGGCATGCAAAAATCCTCAATAAAACATTAGCAAACTAAATTCAAACCAAATTCAATAATAATTAAAATGATCATTTACCATAATCAAGTATGATTTATTGCAGAGATATAAAGATGGTTCAGTATTTGCAAATCAACCAACATGATACACATTAACAAAATGAAGAATGAAAATCATATATCTCATTCTCTCTCTAATCTCTATCTTTGACTTCTCACTAAATGAAATACATATTCAACATTGTACAGTCAATTATAGACATACTTTTTATGTAACACTTTGTGCTCAAATTTTCCCATAGTGGCCAGTGGAAGCCCCTGCAAGCTGGCTCCTCATTCCTTTTGACATGCTTTCACTAGATTCTGGGTGTACCTTTGCTTTCTGGTACAAAAAGATATGCCAAAGTCAACCTGTATTTTCCCTATTTCAGATCTAGTATCAGTCACACCCCCCCCCGCAAATCCTTGATTCCTCTTAGTGAAGAACCAAGTTCTGATTGCTGGATGTATTAGTTCTTTGTTGTATTAGTTTGTTCTGAACATCACTGACCTGTACCCACTAGATACCAGTAGGATCTTTCCAGTTATGACAACCAAAAATGTCTTTAAACATTGCCAATACTTCCAGAGCACCTGGGTGGCTCAGTGGGTTAAAGCTGCTGCCTTCAGCTTGGGTCATGATCCCAGGGTCCTGGGATCGAGCCCCGCATCAGGCTCTCTGCTCTGCGGACAGCCTGCTTCCTCCTCTCTCTCTCTGACTCTCTGCCTACTTGTGATCTCTGTCTATCAAATAAATAAATAAAATCTTTAAAAAAAAAAAAAAAAACATTGCCAATACTTCCTGGAGGGCAAAATCACTACTAGTTAAAAAGTATGGGCTTACATGAATGAAAGCATCGTATAAATACTCTTGAGAGACTTGGTTTGCTCCTTTAATAATGTACAGTGAAGATTAATTCAGTACAGAAATAACACTCATTATGTTTTAAGTTCTTATGGTATTCTCTTATGCAGCAGCATCCAGAACTCCTTTAAACATCCCTTATCTCACCCCCCCACCAATGAACAGAGAATAAATTTGTGCATATGTCCTTTTTGTGCTTGTTGAGCTGTATCTTTAGGATATATTCCTAAAAATGGGATTGCCGAGTAAAAGGAAAAGAATTTGTGTAATTTTGTGGTATATTGTGAAATTCCTCACAATGATATTTGTATCATTTTCCATTCGCTCCAGCATTGTGTGAGAGTGCTTGTCTCACAAATTAAAACCACAGCATCATACCACTACCCATCTGTTGGAAGGTCTATAATCAAAAGAAGTCAAAGGGCCTCTCCTAACTCCAAATGCACTACTCCATAGTACCATCCTACCATGTTCCCAGAAGGAATACCGGAAATATCCGATGAATAACACTGGCTACCACAGACAGCCTTCAAGGTCTACACGGTCACTTCTCTTAACTACCACTCAAACCCAATTCTAAAACATCTCCCTCTTGCTTGCTGGCCCTCATACTTTCTTTGACCCTCCATATTTTTCACATTATTTCCAACTACTAGATTTTTATAGCTGCAGTTTCCTCTGCCTTAATTTTTCTTTTCCAGTTTTGCCTAGTTCCATCCTACTTGTCTGAAGACACACTGACTCTTAGCTTTTGGCCTAAATTTTCCTTTCCTTTCAGAATGCCCATCGCAAGTGGAATTTAATATTGATTGTGAAATCATGTCACGAACATCACTTCATCCACTAGCCCATAAAGCTCTGAGTAAGTGGGGACTCCACACTTGATTTTACTCCATTATATCCTTAGTACCCAGCACAGTTCTGACACCCAGAACTGTGGTACCCATTCAACATTGGGTACCCATTCCACATTGTTCAATCACAATGTAAATAAGTGAATAAACTAATTAAAATAGGTGGTTCACTGCATTTATTATGGCCTAGCATTAAATAACACACATGTGAAGAAAGTGTGGAAAAAGCATGACATTCTAGAAAACTGAGGGCAGAATCTTAAAAATCTTTTTACTAAAAAACAAAAACAAACAAACAAAAAAAACATTAGCCTCTCTGGTGGTCTTTTAGTTCAAAGACTTGATCGAATGTAAAGAAATGCCACCTTTTATAACTGAAACAAAGTGATTTTAATTATTGATAAATGCTAAGACAATTGAAGATATCTCAAGTATACTAGCATCTTAAATTATTATTTTACCTTGTGCTATCTCTAAGTCCAATAGTCTCTAGAATCATGGCATATGGAATGTTAGAATTTGAAGAGACAGATTTTTTAAAAAAAAATCCAACTGACTTATTTTACAGGAAAGCAAGTAGAGCTAGTTTCCAGTTTGAAGATGACACTAAGCATATTTCTTCTGATTTCTAGTCTAGTGATGCTGTTTTTCTTCCCTCTTCATTTTAATTTGCAGGTCCCACTTTTATCCTCCTGTAATCCATTTCTAATTGTCTTTTTTCAAAGAATATTACTTCTTAGCCAAAACTGGTCTCATGACATCTTACACCTTAACATCAGGCAAATAATACAGAAAATAATTTCTATTTTATGTGCTCATTTTTTTCCTTAAATAAAGTGGTAATTATTTCATGTATAATTTTATCTTTTAAACTACTGGAAAATTATTAATTAACTAGATCAATTTCCTTACCATTGCTTCAGAATTATGGTTCCCAAATGTGGCAAAACTTTCAGGTCACAGATTCCCAGATATATTGCCTCCAATATTCTGAATTCTGAATACAGTAGATTTTGGATAGCCTCTGGGAAGTCACAATAAAAAATAATATTTTTTTAAAAGTTCTAAGTAATCCAAAAGCACAGCTAGGCTAGGAAACACTGTCTTAGAGGATTATCAAATTTTGATAAACTCTAAAGCTAATCTTACGAAACATATCTAGCCCAATCTTAAAAAAAAATACTTCATGATGGATATAGAGTAATAGAATAAATGTATTACCTAAGCCTTTAAGGCTTTTTATTGGAGCACCCAATTATTTGCCTATGCAAAATTTAGTACAAGGTGGATTGGTTGAACCAATAAAATAATCTAGAATGTGAAATGTCTAAGTCCTATATTACTCAAATTTAGGAAGCACCCCTTCTGACATTTCTTTCCGCTGCTTCACAAATGCCATCATCTTTATGACTGTAGCCTTTTTATTTTTCCTTACTGCTATTGCCTTCCTGCAGACTTTATAGCAGCTTTGACAGTCCCCCTCTTGATTCATTTAAACCCCCCTCCTTCTCTCTGCTGTCTTTTTCCTCCATCTATTTTAGGTTACAGGGGAGAGACAAGAAAATCACTGCCTAAAGGCTTTCAGAATTTAACGTTTTCACTCTATGGAATATATGAATCACCCACTTGCACATTCTGAGGTTTAGTTATTTGTTTCTTTTTCCAAAAGAAATTGTTTTTACAGATTGCAAAAACATTAATTTAGATATTGACTCTTTTTTGTGACACACTCCTCATCTGAAATTTCCCTTGCTCTCTGGTCAAACTCAAATATATTCACAACATATGGCCAGCAAAATAAACCAAAATAAGACTAATATGATACAAAGTCTTCAGTAGGTATCATCTTTAAACTACCACAGTTAAATGAATCTTGTCTTAGTGCTTGGCTCCAGTACAATCCACTCACTAGCAGAAGTTCAAGACCCCATTCCAGACTCCACTCCGGAAAGGAGAAATGTCAGTATAGTTGAAGGCCAAGGATATTTTTCCACCAAGCTGCCAGCCAGGCCCTGAAGCTTATGACATCATGAAGGGTATAAACCCTTACATTATTAGGTGCTGTGCCCTCTATGGAATCTGCCATTTGGTCATTTTTTGGAAATCTGTTTCTCAGGAATATATTAGAGGTTGACCTAAAACTGGCCTGAGATACCTCTCAATAGCGAGGGCTCCTGGCATTTGCAATATCTAACCAGACCAGGAAGAGGACCAAGGTAGAAAGGCCAGGCAGTGGATGATTAAACCAGCTGCTGATACTTTAGGAAGAAATACTTAAATGCCTTGCTGAGTGTTCCACTGGAGTTTGCTTACTGTTTCTTTTTTCCTTATCAGACATTAAATCATGAAATTTCATAAGAGGGAATCAGGATGTTTGCACTTAGTCCTTGTTACTGAATCCCCAGACACAGTGCAACCCAGCCCATGTTGTCTGGAAGCAACACCACATAGTAATGAGCTATGAATTTGTTCCATTTTCCTTCAACATTCTCTCTCTCTTTTTTTTTTTAATTTTTTTTTTAAGATTTTATTTATTTATTAGTTAGAGA
This sequence comes from Taxidea taxus jeffersonii, assembly GCA_003697995.1. Taxonomy (NCBI): domain Eukaryota; kingdom Metazoa; phylum Chordata; class Mammalia; order Carnivora; family Mustelidae; genus Taxidea; species Taxidea taxus. The sequence goes on from ML106448.1 coordinate 176,508, forward strand.
GCGAGCGAGCACAGGCAGACAGAGAGGCAGGCAGAGGCAGAGGGAGAAGCAGGCTCCCTGCCGAGCAAGGAGCCTGATGTGGGACTCGATCCCAGGACGCTGGGATCATGACCTGAGCCGAAGGCAGCCGCCTAACCAACTGAGCCACCCAGGCATCCCTCAACATTCTCTCTCTTAAACCTGCCTGTGATCATGCTAGATCATGGCTAGACATGGCTGAGTGCTTGGATTTGGGACCCTGAGTTCATGACTTTCTTACTGTCTTTTCCCTCTTTGCAAAGACAACCCAGAGTAACCTGTACCAAAGAGAGAACAGTGGGCACCAACTGGCAGATTGTATCATAAATCTTTTAAGAAAGACCAAAATTCAGAGTTGGAGGTGAGCAGAACCAACAACTGAAACAAAAAATAAAATAGAAAAAAAAAAACAATTAACTGTTCTGAAATAACAGTAAACCCAAATATACAGAGAACATCAAAAAGGAATCTAAGAATTGGGATGTTCATCACACGCACGCACGCACGCACCCACCACACACACACACACACACACACACACACACACACACACACACACATTATATGTACTCAGAGTCATGTCAGAGCCAAGGAGAATCTCTAATTACCTCCATGAAGGCCTCCACTTTCAGAGTTCCTACCTTCATAATTCTCCAGGTGGTTCTAAACTCTAGATCAGAGTAGTCTAGTTTTAAAGGAACCATGTTCAGTCTATTTCAATTTGTCTATGCTCTATATAGACGTTATAAGACCTAGACAAAGTAAGACATAGATAAATGATTAATCTTTTGAGAAAGGAAACAATGTAGCAGTCTGGAAAACATTCCAGAGATATGTTTATAGGAAGGGTCGCATAACTCAGTGGAATTTGAAGCTCAATGTCCATCCTTCAATAATTTAGCTAGATTTAAAGTAGATGCGGAACTATCATATAGACTGAATCTGAGGTCATGGGCTTCTTTTCACTGGTTTGTCCTATTATTACTACTACTGCTGCTACTACTACTTTGAATTTCACTGAAATAGCCTTGATGCCATCAGTGGGGAGCCACTGTCCTGACTAAAATTCACTGCTGCTTCAGCTATAAGCTTCTAGGGTGCACCCAAGCTCCACTTTATGTACACTGACATGGAGCAACTTCACATTTGTCATCCCCCTGCCTTTCAAGAAAACCAGATTTGATTCTTCATTCTCACAAAGTGGTCTTCTCCAAGGACCAGAGTGTTGACTCATCATGAATTTAAATCAGTCTGACTGTAAGCTTCTCAATAAAGTTTTCTGCATAGACAGATATCATAACTGCAAATAAGAGTAGCATTCAAAAACTGCTGAAACCTAATAGGGAATTAGGATTGGGGAGGGCAGGTGGGGTAGGAACATCCTTTAGAATCTTGCCAGTCAGACACCAGACACTGATTCTCCTTCTTAAATATTGGTTTCCCACCTCCCAAAATTCTCTTTCATATAAAGTCATTTAAATAATCAAGGATAGTCTTCTTATTCAGAATGGTTATATTACCCACCATCCTGGTTGCCAGGAGTAACAATGCACTTTTAAAATGACACTCCAAGGGTGTCTGGGTGGCTCAGTTGGCTAAGTGTCTGACCCTTGATTTCGGCTCAGGTCATGATCTCAGGGTCATGGGATTGAGCCTCTGAACTGGGCATAGAGCCTACTAAAGAGTTGCTCTCTCTCTCTCCCTATGCTTCTCCCCTCCCCCCATGCAAGTACACGGCCTCTCTCTCTCTCTCTGAAAAAAAATAAAATAAAATGACACTCTAGGAACCTGAATCAAGGCTTCAGATGTGGTTTTGACCAACACAAAGTTGAGGAAAATCATACCTCCTTTGTTTTGAATTACAGTTCTAAGTCTACAATGAATTAATTGGATATGAGACAAAGAGTGGAATAAGAGCAGGCAAGTGAGATGACAAGGAAGATTTAGATAGTCCAAGTTTAGGGCGCCTGGGTGGCTCAGTGGGTTAAAGCCTCTGCCTTCGGCTCAGGTCATGATCTCAGGGTTCTGGGATTGAGCCCCGCATCGGGCCTCTCTGCTCAGCGGAGAGCCTGCTTCCCTTCCTCTCTCTGCCTGCTTCTCTGCCTACTTGTGATCTCTCTCTCTGTCAAATAAATAAATAAAAAATCTTTAAAAAAAAAAAAAAAAGATAGATAGTCCAAGTTTAGCCTTAAGCCTTTCATCTATATAGTAGAGATTCCAAGGTGGGTACATATGCTGTATGATTTGATCCTCATACCAAGCCATTGTAGTAGACAAGACAGTGTAGACGAGACATAATTCACATTTTATTTTCTTGTAAAGCCAAGTATTTACATAAAACAATTGCTTAAAATCGAAGCTACCCATATTGAAACTCTCTCTTTCTGGGGCCTACATCATTGGCATAAGTGTATTTTCCTCAAAGAGGTAATTGTCATACATCTGACCCTTCATTCCAGTGTTAACCAATAAGCTTTAGATTTCGGTATCAACAGCACAGGATATGCTTTTCTACTTGAACTTCTTTAAAAACAAAATTCATAATGCACTAGGGCTACAAGAACTGTCATTCTTCTTTTTCCTCTCAAAATTGCATTATTACCTTTAATTTGGAACATAATTCACTGAACAGTAAGGTCTTTCATGTTTTTAGCAGAATAGGATCAGTTTACAGTCTTTTTCTTTTTTCTCTTTCCCTTGAATTATTGGCTAGTTTACACGGATATGTGTGCTTGTGCATACACACCCACACATGTGTACATGTGTGTGAGGAAGGAAAGATACATTTCTTACTTCCATATTCAGAATTCTGGCTTTGAGATTAAGAGCCCCTGAGCAAGTGTTGAGATTAAGGGACTTGGAGGCTGTGTTTATTTGGACACATACACATCATGACCTAATTACTGTGGGCCCCACCAGGTGTGTTCCCAGGTTCACTTCTCTAGTGTTCTGGTTCTCTTCTAGCTCCCCACTGTGCCAGATGTTTCTTAAATTGCACTCTCATTCAGCAGATTTGAAATCAGTGGGCTTGGTGGTAAAAGGGAGGGGGTTGTTTTTTTTTCTTAATTGTGTTTCTTTCCTTTGAAGCCTCCTGCCACAGCTGTGAACTAACAAAAACGATCTCAGCCCCTCCCCCAGTGGCAAATTTCAGTTTTGGGTTCTAAAGTTTCATTAGCCCAAGCAGTCTCTCCTGGAAACTATTTCATTCCTCATAACCCTAGGCAGAAGCTAACACTCTCAAAAAAAAGGGAAAAAAGAGAGAATCTAATTGTGGTTTTAGTGTCTCTTTGATGCCCCATTGCAGGTGCATATATGAGCTGCCGAGCTTCAAGAGAAGCTCTATGGCTCAAATCCTGTCTGTGGTTTTGTGTAAGCTGCCCCTTCCTCTTCTAGAGAATTTGTGAAGTTTAAAGGTTATTACTGGGAAAACTCATTGATCCAAAGAAACCCTCAGAACGAGAAAAATCTCACTGATTATTTTGTTGAAATATTCTTTGTTGTCCAATTCAGTGGAGGAAGTGTGTAATATAGTGGGAACTGCCTTTCAAGAAAACTGAATTTGATTCTAAGCTCTTCCACTGACCAGCTAGATGACACTAGGCAAATTATTTAACATCTCAGCACTACTGAGTTTCTTAATCTCTTTTTTTTTTTTTTAAGAAAAAAAAAATGTTTGCCGGGATGCCGGGGTGGCTCAGTGGGTTAAAGCCTCTACCTTCTGCTCAGGTCATGATCCCAGGGTCCTGGGATCAAGCCCCGCATAGGGCTCTCTGCTCAGCAGAGAGCCTGCTTCCCCCCCTTCTCTCTCTGCCTGCCTCTCTGCCTGCTTGTGATCTCTGTCTGTCTGTCAAATAAATAAATAAATAAATCTTAAAAAAGAAAAAAAATGGTTGAATTGACTGCCAATCTCTATGCTTTGGTCCAAGTATACCACCTTATATTTATTTTTTTTTATTTTTTTAAAAGATTTTATTTATTTACTTGATAGACAGAGATCACAAATAGGCAAAGAGGCAGAGAGAGAGAGGAGGAAGCAGGCTGTCCGCAGAGCAGAGAGCCCGATGCAGGGCTCGATCCCAGGACCCTGGGATCATGACCTGAGCCGAAGGTAGAGGCTTTAACCCACTGAGCCACCCAGGCGCCCCCCTATATTTATAAATCACTTACTGATCTAAGTATCTGTTGCCCGGTCCTTTGTCCCAGACTTCATGCTGGATTCTAGACTTAAAAAGACATACAAAATATAGTGTCCGTCCACCCTCAAAGCATTCTAGTATAATTGGAAGTCTATACAAGTCATTAAAGAGGTACAATGTATGTTAATGAGTGCTATAATCAAGATTCCTGGCGAGGCCTGGTAGCAAAGGAAGAATTCCTAATTCAGACTGTGGGGGGAAAGTAAATAGTGAGCACTGGATTTTATTTACTTTTCCATGTCTCATTTGTCTAAGAAAGGATAACTAATAATCATGTCATATACATAACATATAATTGATTATGATAATATATAATTATAATTGTTATACTGTTACTGAGAACTTACTCTGTGCTGGTGCTAGGCAATGTACTAGCATTTGTAACTTAAAATAAGTTTATGAGGTGAGTACTTGCGTTCGGTATTTAAGTCAGGCTGTTGAAACATACCAACCCCAAATTTTCATAATATAACATAATAAACGGTTATACCTCAGTTAAGGTGAAAGTCTCTTTATTATAGTTTTCTGTTAACTGAGGACTCAAGATTCAAGCTCCTTCCATCTTGTGGAGCTGCCATCTTAAGCATATGACCTCCAGGTTCTTGCAGGGAAGACAGAGAAAACCATGTTCCAGCTCTCAAAATTTTCTTAAGTCCCACTTTTCACTTCACAAATACTGAATTACTCGTAGCTCTTTGAATAGGCATACTATTCCATTAATATTCTTTTTTGTACATGTTCTACCTTTAATCTGAATATGATTTTGCCATAATTCCATAATTAGAAAATTTCTAATTCTACTTCTATAGGTAATAGTTTTGCAAAGATTTTTTAAAACATTGTATAAATTTGCAATGACTATAGGGAAATTTTCTTCCTTGTGTGATGCTAAATGCTAAAAAGCCAGGCTTACAGTCAGGAAAAAAATACCATTTTCGGGGTGCCTAGGTGGCTCAGTGGGTTAAACCACTGCCTTCGGCTCAGGTCATGATCCCAGGGTCCTGGGATGGAGCCCTGCATTGGGCTCTCTGCTCAGCAGGGAGCCTGTTTCCTCCCAATCTCTCTGCCTACCTCTCTGCCTACTTGTGATCTCTCTGTGTCAAATAAATAAATAAAGCCATTAAAAAATTTCTTTTCTATTCAAATGTACATTGTTTTGAGTCCACTGAATACATCAAAAATAAAACTCATTTTTTCTCTATACCCTTCCTCTATGACTCATTATCTATGGATGGCATGATTTTTCTTTTTCCTAACACATAGGCCTGATTCCTTCTGCCTTGAAATTGGCTTCTTAATGGTCCTGACAATGCTCTTCCTGTAACACAGCTCATGCAGATTGCCTCCCCCCTTTCCCACTGGTGTGGCCACCAGTGTGGTTCCAGTCTCATCATCTCCCTATTCTGGCCACTGCAGTGACTTCACAATCTCTAGCCACTTCCTTCTTCAATATATTCTACCTCAGCTTCCAGACAGGTATTTCTTACTTTTTATCTCCATGACATCCTACATAGTGACTATATTATAGGGAAATGATACTTAATAAATGACTTTGTTATTGACAATTATAATGACAGAGATTTGTTAATGAATGCAAATGACTATCCACTTATACTTACAAAGCCTTCATATTGTAGGGGAATCCATGAAGATGATCAACACAGATGAACTGGCAATATTTTTAGAAATCCAAAGATCTTAGAGGTAACAATGAGAAGATAATTATACATAAGTTGTGTGTATTGTGTGCATATAGTTTATAGGTATATATGTGTGTGCACGTGTGCACACACACACACACACACAGAGACACATGGAAATTAACTAAATGCTTCCTATTATAATAAAACTACTCCGTACCAGAACATTTCTCCCAACAATGCAAATTTCTTAGGGAGATTTACTTCAAAGCATACCTAAAGCTATATCTTAGAAGGTTAATATAAAGGAACTATATATAATAAAAAAGGACTCTTATCAGAAAGAGCAAAAGAAAGGGGTCTGTTTGTCTCTTTAAACTATATATATTTTTTACCAGTGACTCCTCAATCAATAAACATAAGTCTAGAAGTACATGGGGTATTTTAGGGTATATAAAGAATATATTATACCAATTAAATTATACAGATCCTGCTTTTAAAATTTGATATTCACACTTGAGGTGAAAAGAACTTCCCAATTATGATGTAAAAATGAGAAAATATAAAAAGATATACTGATAAATTAAATCAAATAAAAATGTAAAAGTTCTCAAAAGAAAATTGCGCCGGCCAGCTGCACAAGCCACATGGCCTTTGGGGTGATCCGTGGTGGACGTTTTGAGGGCAGCTGACCTGCAGCTTTCGCATCCCGGACCACCTCCCGTGGAAGCCTGAGCCGGCCGTGTAGCTTTCTCCCTTTTTCTCATAACCATGTCCACCAATGAGAATGCTAATTCACCAGTTGCCCACCTCAACAGATTCAAGAATAAGGGGAAAGAGTACAGAAATGAGGAGGTGTCAAATAGAAGTTAATGGGGAGCTGAGGAAAGCTAAGAAGGATGACCATATGCTGAAGCTGGTTTCCGATGATGCTACTTCTCCATTGCAGGAAAACCGCAACAACCAGGGTACTGTAAATTGGTCTGTTGATGACATTGTTAAGGACATAAATAGCAACAATTTGGAAAGTCAGCTCCAGGCTACTCATGCTGCTAGGAAACTGCTTTCTAGGGAAAAGCATCCCCCCATAGACAACATAATCTGGGCTGGTTTGATTCCAAAATTTGTGTCCTTCTTGGGCAGAACTGATTGTAGTCCCATTCAGTTTGAATCTGCTTGGGCTCTCACTGACATTGCTTCCAGGACATCAGAACAGACCAAGGCTGTGGTAGATGGAGGTGCTATCCCAGCATTCATTTCCCTGTTAGCATCTTCCCAGGGCCACATCAGCGAACAGGCTGTATGGACTCTAGGAAACATTTCAGGTGACGATTCAGTTTTTCGAGACTTGGTTATCAAGTATGGTGCAGTTGATCCGCTTTTGGCTCTCCTTGCGGTTCCTGATATGTCATCGATAGCATGTGGCTACTTACGTAACTTTACTTGGACACTTTCAAACCTTTGTCTCAACAAGAACCCTGCAGCCCCGCTAGATGCGTCAAGCAGATCCTTCCTACCTTAGTTTGTCTCCTGCATCACTATGATCCAGAAGTCTTGGCAGATACATACTGGGCCATCCCCTACCTAACAGAAGGTCCAAATGAACGGATTGAAATAGTTGTGAAAACAGGAGTTGTGCCCCAGCTTGCGAAGCTTCTGGGAGCTACTGAATTGCCCATTGTGACTCCTGTGCTAAGAGCCATAGGAAATATTGTCACTGGGACTGATGAACAGACTCAGGTTGTAATAGATGCAGGAGCACTTGCTGTCTTTCCCAGCCTGCTAATGAACCCCAAGACTAATATTCAGAAGGAAGCCACGTGGACAATGTCAAACATCACAGTTGGCCACCAGAACCAGATACAGCAAGTTGTGAATCATGGATCAGTCCCATTCCTCATTGGTGTTCTCTCTAAGGCAGACTTTAAGACACAAAAGGAAGCTGTCTGGGCTGTGACCAACTATACAAGTGGTGGGACAGTTGAACAGATTGTATACCTCATTCATTGTGGCATAATAGAACCACTGATGAACCTCTTAACTACGAAGGATACCAAAATTATTCTGGTCATTCTGGATGCCATTTCCAACATCTTTCAGGCTGCTGAGAAACTAGGTGAAACTGAGAAACTTAGTATAAGGATTGAAGAATGTGGAGGTTTGGACAAAATCGAGGCTCTGCAAAACCATGAAAATGAGTCTGTGTACAAAGCTTCATTAAACTTGATTGAGAAGTATTTCTCTGTAGAGGAAAAGGAAGATCAGAATGTTGTGCCAGAAACTACCTCTGAAGGCTATACGTTCCAGGTTCAAGATGGCACTGCTGGGACCTTTAACTTTTAGCTTGTACAGCTGAGGCAGAAAGTTGTTCGTGGTGTGCCCTGTTTGGTAGAAATTTGTCTTACTGTTTCCCTACTGAGAACTCTTTTTAAATGTGTTTTGTTATTGTAGCACTTTTTTACAAAGAAACTCTACTTGACCAGTTCCAAACTGTACAAACTGTACGAAGCTCCTCCTCTCAATGGGTTTCCTATTTCTATGTGGGATCTCCTCTCTTGCAGTGTTCTGTAAATAAAGATTAAATTCCACCCTTTTCTTTAAAAGAAAAAAGTTCTCAAAAGAAAGAGACAAACTAAGAAACAGAATCTTAACTATAGAGAATAAACTGATAGTTACCGGGAGTGGGGGCGGGGGGGAATGCAAGGATGGATGAAATAGGTGATGGCGTGATGCTCATTGTGATAAATACTGAGTAATGTATAGAACTGCTGAATCACTATATTGTACACCTGAAACATAACACTGTATTGTTAACTATATAAGAATTTTTAAAAATTTAAATGTAAAACTTCTCTAGGTAAAAAAATGCAAAGTATAAGTAAAAGACAAATATCAAAATGGAAAATAATATTAGCAACATGAATAAAAACAGCTAGTATCATTAATATACAAACAGTTGTCATAAATCAATAAAAAGTCTTCTGAAGAAAATGAACAAAAGATATAAAGAGGCAATTCATGGAACAGTAATTATAAATGACTTGTAAATGCATGAAAGAAGTGTTTAATTTCACTAGTAATAAAAATATTAAAACAAGATATAATTTTTTTTACCTATCAATTAGTAAGGTTCAAAGAATCTTTGCCAAGGGTTTGGGTAAACAGAATTTTTCATATACAGCTACTGAGAGATGGAATTAGTTCCACTTTTCTGGAGGGTAGCATTACCTTAAAAATATGAAGAATGTACATAATGTTGGTCTATTAGCTTTACTTATAAAAACGTATTCTAAAGACATAATTAGACACATTTAAGAGACATATGTATAGGGATATTCATTGTACCATTAGTAATAGTGAAAAAATTGAGGATAACCTTATTATGTAAAAATAAGAATTAGTATATGACACAACTATTAACATGACTTAGATCTGTATCTTTTAAAATGGGAAGATGCTCTAGGGGCGCCTGGGTGGCTCAGTGGGTTAAAATGGGAAGATGCTCAAGATGTACTGAGGAAGTAGAATTGCAGACTGGAAAATAATACATAGAATATGAATTCTTGAGGAGATTTATATATAAATAAAATTATTGAAAGATTATTATGAGGAAGTGGAGATGCAACGGGGGTGGGAGTTAAGGTGGTAGGAAAAGTAAAAATGAAAGAAGATGGGATCGGGAGGGAGACAAACCAAAAGAGACTCTTAATGTCATAAAACAAACTGAGGGGGGTGGGGGGAAGAGGGGTTGGGAGAGGGGGGTGGGGTTACATTATATGTTTAAATAAAGCTTAAATAAAGTTAAAAAAAAATCTTAAAAAAAAGTAAATTTAAGTCTAACTGACTCATAGAAATAATTATTTTCTATTTTTTCTATTTTCATCAGTATTTTGATTTTTGGCATACGTGTGGATACGTCTATAAAATATACATAATTTATACTTTAGGTTTAGCATAATATAGCCTTAAATTTAGAAATAATCATTAAAATAATCTAATCTAGTTCATCCTGGAGACCTGCACTAGAATCCCCTGTACAAAGCATCCCTGATGGATGATAACTGCACTTCTCTTGAGTATTGAAGATGAAGAGGAAGCCACTATTCTATGTTCTATTTTGGGATCTTTGACTATTAATTTTACTTTTTTTTTCTTCTGTCAAACTGAAATCTTTTCCCAGTACTATCTACTTATTAGCCTAGTTCCTATTGCTATGGGAAAGTAGAGAAGAAACCCACCAACTCTTTGAAAGAAATGATTGTTTCCTCCTGGCTGTGTCTTCACAAAGATATCAAACCCCATGGCTTCACTGATGGTTTCTGTCTTTCATCCCCTCTCTTGCCTGAGACACACCACATTCCTCCACTCTGAGGCTGAATATACACCACTGGGACCTGGGGATCAGAACAGGGAAATTGGTAAATGATAAAGGACTTCAAAAAGGAGACTCTCGGGCACCTGGGTGGCTCAGTGGGTTAAAGCCTCTGCCTTCAGCTCAGGTCGTGATCCCAGGCTCCCTGATCAGTGGGGAGCCTGCTTCCCTTCCTCTCCCTGCCTGCCTCTCTGCCTGCTTGTGATCTCCACCTGTCAAATAAATAAATAAAATCTTTAAAAAATAATAATAATAAATTTAAAAAATAAAAGGAGACTCTCTGTTGTTGGAATGACAAGCTCAGATTTCATGGGAAAATAAGACTTGATGGAGATCATGTAGAATCTTTGATGACCATAGAAGGAAAGAAAGGGCACTCTGGACCCCATGACTTTAGAGAATGGTTCCTTTTAATAGTCCAAATTTCAATTCTAGACAGGAATTAAAATGTGCCTTTCACCTATTCATCTTATATTCTTTTTTACTCTTTTCCTACTTTCTACCCTTTTGCTATTTGGAGTAATGCCTAAACAAAAATAAATAAATAACCAAAATGATGTGTGCCTTCTCATACTCCTTTGTTGCTGTTATTTGAAGTGTTAATCATCTTTGTTTTTAATACTTTGCTTGTTACTATTCCACAAGCTACTTCTTATGTATAAGTTTCAAATCTCAGTTAGGCTGTAAGTCAGGGAGGTATCTTTATTTTTTTCATCAGCTTTCCCCATGCCCAGTCCCACATGAGAATGCATACTATGCCTTAAAGAATGTTCAGGTTGTTAACTAAATGTTGCTGTCTTTTTATTGTCTAGTGATGAGTCCCTCTGTGATATCATCCCATTTCTACCCCCATCCCATAGGTGAAGGCCTACATACTGTACAGTTGTCACATTAGGAGGAAGAATAAAGTCACATTAAGTGTGGTCTTTGCTGAAATTCACATCCTTTCCAGTTGTAGATAAACTCTTATGCAGCTTCTTCTTACCACCTACTGTGACTTTTGTGAAATTCCCAGTGGGAGATAGTATTCTCCCCAATGCACAGTTTTGGCTCTTATAGCAGAAATTGAGAAAATCCTGGAAGCTGTTGTACATTTAATCTAAGAGCTGCTATCAGGCTCACTGATTTTACCTTTACCTCTAACTCTATATCTCCTGTAGAACTTTCCCTTTCTCCTGACACCATCTGAGGCTCTACAAAGTGACACCTTTTCAGAATTGTGGACTTCTGGTTCTCAAAGCCTAGGATCTACTCTGACTGATCCAAGGGCCCAAAATATTTTTTTTCCCAGCCAAAGAGACTATTAGAGAAAAAGAGATGATCCCACTTGGTTAATGTGGTTCCTCTGTACAAGAAATGGTAAAAGAAGAAGGAGTTGGTGCCTCTGAAGGGGTTTGAAGATTAGTTTTCACTGTTCACTGCAGTCAAGAAATGACTTAATGAGGTATGCCATTAATAGCTGGCTCATGATCCTCCAACTGGGGCCTCGGACCACAAGGCCTGATAAAATAAATATCCTTAAATAAAATAACTATCCTTACTAAGATATGTCAGTGAGACAGACCCTTGGAAGTATATGTAGTAAACAAAATCTATATACCTGATATATATCCCATCTTTACAGTCCCTACTTTTCTCCTAGTTACTATCCAAAATGTATCAAGTTTTATTCCCACCTGTGTCTTGAAATAGATGCCAATTTTAATAAAATATTTACATATTCAGTGGGAAATGCTTTATTATAAAGAAAAAAATGGGCTTCAGAAAAAATAAAAGCTGTGAGAGCAAACTAGGTAGGCTTTTGTTTGACATATTGAGTTAAGGGACCTTCTAAGCTCCCACCATATAAACAAGGTTTTCTTTCTCAGGGTAGCTCTGAATGACATCATATATCACATAACAGAAGTACCCATGGCCTGAATTCATTACCTATACATACCTTATTCCTAGTTCATTTAGGATTAATAAATTAAAACTAAATAGAAATCTTCTTGGATAAAATTTTTAAGAGGAAAATTGTCATCATGAATACAGCACTGAAGAAAAATTCATGTCTGCAGTTGTTACTCAAACAACTATTTCAACTCAGTGCCACTGGCCATGGAACAGATGGCCAACATCAATCTCCTCCCATGCAACACCAGATAACAGCAGATCTCTAGAGGCAGAAAGGGAGTCCAGATTTGCTGGTAGAGGAATAAAGCTAAACTGAGATAGGAAGCTGGCTGGGTGCTGAGCCTTCAACAAAGACTATGGGACCAGTGATATAAATAGAGCTTTTTGGTTAAGATGAGGGATCAGGAATGATAAAAGGTCAAAGATTATTTGTCTAAAACACCCTAGATCTTAAACACATCATTTTCTCTATTTTCTCTCAAAGTCAGTTTAATCCCATGATTAGTGTCTCACCAACCAAACCATATCACAATTCATTAGTGAATTACTACAGAGGTGTATCCTAGGGTATCTCATAAAGTTGGGATGTAATATTGAATTTCTATATTCACGCCTTATTGATGTCTGGCTTACCAACGCATAACCTGGATATAGAGCATCATGGGTATTATTAACTGCCACTTGCACCTGATTCCAGTACAGAACTAGAATGTGTGCCGAGAAGGATAACACACACACATTCTCTCCGACCTTCTCATGAATGCCACATCCTCCTCAGAACCAAGCCCATGACTGACTGACAAGCCCAATGGAGAAGGAGCAGAAAACAGGAAAGCATGTATTACACATTGCCCTGCATTCATCAGACCGCCCTTCAGAAAGGGGAAATAACAAAGAGTGAATGGTGGGAAGTCATTTTATCTGCTAGAAAAATATGCCCTGTTCCCTACTCAAAAAACAAGTGGTTGTGAAGCAACCACATTATTTAAAGCTACAAGGCAAACAGGAAGAGGCAAACCAAACACCCAGGCCCTGAGAACTTCCCGCAAGTGCACCCCTCAGCTGGGGTGGTTTGCAGTCATGATGGGCATGCTGACAGGCCCCAGTGGTTGCTGTGAACCCAGAGCATTCTTGATGAGAAAGGAAAGAGGAAAGGAAAGTGCTAGTTCCTCTTTAGCAAGCTATTTGGGAGGCAGTTGCTCATTCAAAGGAATAAATGATTTCTTGAACCAACCACCATCAGTTTAAGCATTGCATCTGCGAAAAAAGCCCGATACTAACACACAAGCTTGAACTATGTAAGATTTGCCTCGGAATAAAAGGCAGAAGAATATGCCTACAAAACCTTAGGGAATGGTATAGTACCTTAAAATCAATTGGCAGCACATGGGGCTGTGTTGGAAGAATTATCATCTTTGGAATTTATAAGGTTTATAGGCTTGGCAGAAAGAGTCTGCAGTTTTGAAGTATCTGATATGAGCAAACATACATTTCCAGAGCTATCCTGAGATGACACTCCCTTCCTCAGGTCCCATCTTAACCACATTTTGAAATACCTAGAACTGCATTTCAGGATCACCTCTGAGCCAAGTTGTTATTGTGTTGCACAAACCAGTTGCCTGTCTCAGCACAACAGAGGAGTACTGTGACACTACTGAATTAAGAAGCAATGCCATTATTTTTTGAGTGAGGGTCCTGAGTCCTGAGTGCTCCAGTGTTGTAGAGTTGGTCAGTGTCAGGTCTATCTGATGAGAAACCTTCTCCTCTTCTGTCTGTGCTCTGGGTAATACAGATTTAGGGACAGTGGCCAGATGATGCTCCATGGCAGACTGATTTCTCACTGCAGAGAAACAATTTATTTTGGGCCACAGTGAGCAGTCATATTGGAAAAGTTCTCCCATTGGATACAATGGAAAGTGAGTCCACAGCTTTCTCAGAACCCAGAAATCCTCCAAGAGGTGGAAAGGCAAGGACCCTCACCTTCCAAATATGGATTACACAGAAAAATGTACCACTTGGCTGACAGTGATATTAATGTATGTTTTCCCATTTCTCTCACTCCTCTGACAAGATGTAGTGTCACAGAGAACCAAATTAACACACCGGGAGGTTTTGTCATTAAAGAAATACAAGCTCGCTTTGATTATTGCTGGCAAGAGAGCAGAGTGTATGGTGCAAACAGCAATCCTATTCTCAGAACTAATATTCTTGCAGACAGCATGGCTCTGTCTCAGAGTATCTTGAATTGGGAGACGGGGGTATAATTTTTCAAATCTAAAGGGACAAAATGATTTCCAAGCTAGGTACTTAAAGGTATAGCCAGCCATAGATCGCAATGAACACAGCTGTCAATGTTGCCATAATCATAAAAAAAAAAAAAGAAAACATGAAAAAGAAGGGAGAAAATCACAGGAAGTGTTTTTAGCTATATTTGTATGAACAGAATATGTTATTTTTGAGACTAAGTGAGAAAGGCACTTAAGCAGAAGGGTAGGACTAAGATTTACTTATCTGAGAGAAGTTATCAATTATAATCAGGCAATTTACTGAAAGAGCTTTAAGAGTCTTAACTTTATTGTTGGAATTGTTGTTGCTTGGCTTTGCATTTAGATTAAGGTGTTACTGTTTTAGGTAACTTCTTAAAATTTACTTATATTTGCTGTTTTGCCATTTGATTAAATCTGTTGATTACAGAAAAACAGGTTGTACATCAGGCATCAAAGATAGAGACTCTAGTGGACATTATTTTCCTCACTTATTTGTTACCATTGATAAATTATTTCGTCTTTTGAAGTCTTGGTTTCCTCACCTACAAATAGCAAGAATAACACTATACTGATAATCCACTAGGGGTTATGAATATCAAATAGGCGAATTAATGAGAAAGCATATTGCAAATCTAAGTTCTGGCCTTGCCAAGGCTATCATTGTCTCAGTAAACACCAGGCTATTGCAATCACATTGACATGTGGAAGGGGAGAGGAGTTAGAGGGTGGAGGGGATATAAAAAAGCCATAGACTCTCCCAGAAATGGAACATAGATTTTGTTTTGCCACCAGAAATAGCAAAATCATTAAACTCACTGAAACCTGATTCACTGTTTATACATTCCAAGACTTGAGGAGACATGAGCTGCACCTACATCACATAACATATAAAACAAACATAAACAATTCACATAGTGGGCTCAATTAATTGTCCTATAACCACTGTGATATTTACCTTTGAAGGGCATGATTAGCATCCATACAAAACAATTTGGATCAGAAAAATAACGCAAAAGGTTATAACCAAGAGGAGAGTTTCAGAGGAAGCTTTATATTCCCAAAATACAATTCCTGAGAGGAGGGGAAAAAAAGAATTCTCATGAAAATGATGAAACTATGGAGAACAATGACTATGAGAAAAGTACTATTGAATTCTGGGCAGAATAATGGTAATACAAGCTAAGAATTAGTCAATCCTTATCAACTATTAGAAGGAGATATGAACTCAAATCTAAAGAATCAGGTCCCAGAACTAGAGTCAAGCAGAATGAATGAGAGAACATCAACCCTGTGAATGTGTCAGCTCAGGGAATTACAACACTGTTTTAAGAATGAGTAAAGTACAGTTTTAAAAGTTTTAAGTTATCTAAGGTCATGAGAATATTACAAAGAGGAATTTTTTAAAAATAACTCTTAAACCTTAGTCTTCAGTTGAGCTCCATGGAAAAGGCTTTAACTTAATTATTACACTATTGCAAAAACATGAACACCTAAAAAAAAAAGAACTCACAAAAATTATGCTAAAGAAACTGACTGGCTGTGTTGCGTTAGATACCCAAGTCTTTTCAAACGGAAATGTTAACCACCAAAAGGGGCTTCCAGAGCCATTTTAACATATATCCATTGCCAGGTGAAAAGTAGAACTGGGACTAATTTAAATCAATTAAGAAAAGAGCAAGGATTTAGGTACTCTGACCATATATATCTAAAATACTAGGAAAGGGGGTGATAGATTTTTCTCCTAAAATGGACTACACATTCTGAGTCCTAGAGCAGTATTCACTGGATAATATTTCAACATGTGTATTTCTCAGATTCTGCAAGCTCATATAATGTGTTTCAAATCTAAGTAATTCAAAAATCACGTGTAAAATTATAACTTTATTCCTTTATCATTGAAATTAACCTAAATCTCAATTCCCACTTCCAATAATGATAGAAAACTGAGCAACTGGAGTCAAACCAGTCTCTTTCTGGTTCTAGACTCAGAGTCTGAGAGGAATCACCTCTTCCTCTGCATTCTCTATGAAATGAAGTTAAATTCATAGTGAGCAGAAGTTTTTAATTTTGATGAAGTTTAATGTATCAATTTTTATGCTTATTGCTTTTGGTGTCGTTTCTTAAAAAAAACAATTGTCTACCCCAAGGTCATGAAGATAATATCCTGTTTTATTTTAGAAAACAGAGCTTTTATGTATAGAACTCTAACCCATCCTGAATTAAGTTTTGTGTGTGGTGTGAGGTAGGAATCAATGTTCATCTTTTTTCCTCTAAGTTTATCCAGTTGTTCTAACACCATTTGTCACAGAGACTTTATAGATTCCCTATTGAGTTGTTTGGACTTCTTTGCCAAAACTCAATCAACAGTATATATGTGTGTCTAGACCTAGATTCTTTATTCTGTTTCTTTGACCTATATGTCTGTTTTTACACAAATGTCATATTTCCTTAATTACAATAGCTTTGTAGTAAGATGTGAAGTCAGTTGATTTAAATAGTCCAATTTTGTTTTTCTTTTCTAAAATATTTCATGGGCTATTCTACACCATTGTATTCCCTTATAAATTTTATAATCTTCTTTGAATGTTTGGTAGAATTCTCCAAGGAATCCGTCAGGTCCTGGGCTCTTGTTTTTTGGGAGGTTTTTGATCACTGCTTCAATCTCATTACTAGATATTGGTCTATTCAAGTTGTCAATTTCTTCCTGATTTGGTCTTGGAAGTTTACAGGTTTCCAGGAATGCATCCATTTTGTCTACGTTGCTTAACTTATTGGCATATAACTGTTGATAATAATTTCTGATGATTGTTTCTATTTCCTTGGTGTTAGTCGTGATCTCTCCCTTTTCATTCATAACTTTATTAATTTGGGTCCTCTCTCTTTTCTTTTGGATTAGTTTGGTCAATGGTTTATTGATCTTATTGATTCTTTCAAAAAACCAGCTTCTAGTTTCGTTGATGCATTCTACTGTATTTCTAGTTTCTATCTCATTAATCTCTGCTCTAATCTTGATTATTTCCCTTCTTGTCTGTGGGGTTGGCTTAATTTGTTAGTGATTCTCCAGTTCCTTACATGTAAAGAGAGCTGGTGTATTCTGTATTTTTCAGGTTTCTTTAAGGGAAGCTTGGATGGCTATGTATGTTCCCCTTAGGACCGCCTTTGCTGCATCCCATAGGTTTTGGACTGAAGTGTCCTCAATTTCATTGGTTTCCATGAATTGTTTAAGTTCTTCATTGATTTCCTGGTTGATCCAAACATTCTTAAGCAGGGTGGTCTTTAGCTTCCAAGTATTTGAATTCCTTCCATACTTTTTCTTGTGGTTGAGTTCCAGTTTAAAAGCACTGTGGTCTGAGAATATGCAGGGAATAATCTCAAACTTTTGGTATTGGTTGAGCCCTGATTTGTGACCCAGAATGTGGTCTATTCTGGAGAAAGTTCCATGTGTGCTCAAGAAGAATGAGTATTCTTTGTTTTAGGATGGACTGTTCTGTATATATCTATGAGGTCCATCTGGTCCAATGTGTCATTCAATGCTCTTCTTTCTTTATTGATTTTATGCTTGGGTAATTTATTACTGAGAGTGGCATGTTAAGATCCCCTACTATTAATGTATTCATTACATTATGACTCATATTATATCAATATGACTCTTTATCTAGATTAATAGTGGTCTTATGTAGTTGGCTGCTCTCATTTTGGGGGCATAAATATAATCAACTCAATTTCTAAAACTATTTTAAAAATTAGAAAATCTATTGGGAATTTGTTGAATCCATAAGTCAACTAGAGAAAATATATACAATAGTGACTCTGAGTCTATGATTGTGGCATGTTTTACCATTAATTTAAGCCCTCCTTAATTCCTCTATGGCATATCTCATAGGCTTCAGTGTAGCTGTATTGTACTTCTTTTGTTAAATGCGATCCTAACCATGTATTTATCTATAAATATTTCATGTATATAAATAGGCATATTTTTCTACACCTTTGAAGAATAATTTGCTTACATGATCATTTTTTACCTCTAAATGTTTGATTCAGTAGGTGTGTTCTAAGAATAACCAAAGTACTATTATCAAAATCATGAAATTAATGATAAATATTATTTAAGTCTTGCTGATTTCCCCAATCATGTCCTTTGTTGTAAAACCAAATTCTGGATAGAGTGCTTTGTTGCTACTTAATCTCTTTAATCTAGAACAGAGCAAACAGAACTTATTGTGGCAATAGAATTGTTCTATGTCTGCAGTAGAGAAGCCTCTAGCAACATGTAGCTATTTAACACTTGAAATGCAGTAGTATGACTGAGAAACTGGATTTTTACATTTTAATTTTAATTTAAATATACACATGTAACAGGTGGCTTCTGTATTCAACAGCGAAAGTTTCTAGAAAACTTCCTCAGTCTTTTTTGTCTTTCAAGTTTTTGATATTTTTGATTAGTAAGACCAGTTATTTCATAGAAGATTCCTTAATTTGGGCTTTTCAAATGTTTCTTCATGACTAGATTTAGATTATTAATTTGGGGTGATAAAACTTCAGAAGTGATGCTGTGTTTTCAGTGCATATCAGCGGGCCAAAGATGTTGATTTGTTTCATTACCTGTGATGTTAATTTTGATTACTTAGTTGACATGGCTTCTTGCCAGAGTGCTCCACTATTATGTAAATAGATTTCCCTTTATAATTAAAAAGTATCTTGTGGAGAGATATTTTCAGACTATGTAAATATCCTTTTACTCATCAAACTTTCACACATTATTTTAGCATTTATTAATGATTCTTGTCTGAGTCAAATATTATCATGATTCAAAAGAAAAAAAAAAAACACTTTCCCCAAAGTTTCTAATTACCATCTGTTTAAAGAATGAGTCCAATACAAGCTATTCCAACTTCACCAAAACCAGAACTCTGGATTACCATTTTAAATATGAATTCTCTTGGTCTAAAATGATTCCTGGAAAAGGAGATCAAATAGAATTGGTAAAATGTGAATATACATTAACATATATAAATGAAATGTATAAGAGGAGTCAAAGCTAAGTTGGTAGTGCTATTAAAATGGCAAAACAGTTTCATTTTACTATGTGTCCTTATTATTAATAATGTGACTATTATTTATAGTCAATCGAAACTGCATACTCTATGCAGTTGTCATATCGCTATATAAGTGTTTTACACATATCCTATTTAATTCTTATAATAACCTAATAAGGTAAATGCTGTTATAACCACTCTCTGTCAATGTAAGCATGTGAATGTAACTCATAGTGGGTTTTATTGGGACTCTTCTACTTTCTTTTAAAATTTAGTGTTATACTATTGAAGTATCTAGTGGATTCCAGGTCACCAAGCAAGCATTGATATTGGCATTCCATCTGTGTGGACAGCAAATACAAAGATAGGACTTTAGTGTCATTGTTATGATAAAAGAAGCCACCGGGAGAAATATATCTAAAGGAAATGACCAGAAAATACAAAGACTTAAGTCTGTCTATATAAGTTTGCATAGGATTTCAAGCAGAACCTTCTCTTGAAGAATGAATTTTGTAAAATATAATGAGATCCCTGGCTTCTCCTTTGGGCCAGGTCATGCATATCAAGGAGCATAAGACTACTTTCTGCCTTTGTGACTCCTTAGAAATTTGCTTCTATAATTAGCTCAAGGCATTAATGCTGACTGGATTATTAAGATAATTGAAGAGGGGAAAACATTTACCATAGATTTCCAAAGACTTAGTCAATCCTTAATTTTATTCAAGAATGAATTATATAGTTGTAGGGTTATAAATACTATAAATTATAGATCTTACCACTAAGAGATTTTTCAGCTCATTGGAGATGATTCAGAAACATGAAATATGCTCACTGATATTAAAGAACCAAGGTTAACAAGGTAAAAGTTATCACCCAGCAGTGTACAGTAAGTTGAATGTATTATATAAGCAAGGAGAGCTAGAAATGAGGACAGGCTGGTGCAATGTGGCCTATGGTGGTCTGGGAAGTCTTCACAATAGAAATGGCACTATGGTGTTGGATAGTTTATCATTAGCAGTCATCATTATGCCTAAAGCATAGATAATATGAAGTATAACATGTGTATTCTGGAAAGGTGGATTGCCATGCATCCTTTTTTTTCCCCCAGTCAAGAAAGTACACAATGAATTGCAAGAAAATGAATGTTATTTTTAGAGAGATAAACTTGAAAACCTCTATTGTATTAAAAAGGAAAGTCATCTATATACTTAAGCATTTAACTCTTTTTAGTGACCATTGCCTGTGATATACCTTACATTTCCTCCATGGGTCTCATCATTATGGTCAAGAATAGGTGTCCTGGGACACCTGGGTGGTTCAGTTGGTTAAGCAACTGCCTTTGGCTTAGGCCATGATCCCAGGGTCCCTTGATCAAGTCCCTTATTAGGCTCCTTGTTCAGTAGGAAGCCTGCTTCTCCCTCTGTCTGTCATTCCCCCTGCTTGTGCTCTTTCTCCCTTTCTCTAATAAATAAAATATTAAAAAAAAAAAAGAATAGGTGACCTGATAGCCTGTAACAATTGTTCCATTTTGAGCATGCCCTAGGTCCTTGATCAAACATTGCTTAGGTGGTTAACTAGATGAAATATTATGGGAAGTAGCCTGTGTAGAGAGTAAATTAAGATAAACTTTGCTCTTACCTTTGCAGAATTAAGTATTTATTTACCCATGAAGTCATTTAGAAAGGTTTCCTGGAAGCAAAATGAAAACTAGAAATCAGCATCAAGAATGACAACGAAAAGGTACTGTCGGAGTTCTAGAAGTCACCCTCGGTGGAGAGGACCTGCGGAACTAGAATCATAGCTCAGTAGAAGGAGGGATAATAAGCAAGTTCATTTTCTCTGTCCAGCATGCTAGAAATATGATACAATACACTCTTAAACAAAAAGCTTAGCTGTGGTATTATCTATGACCAATAGGAAAGCGGCAGTGAGAACTACAAGGAATAGAGCTGGTGAGGGAGAAGAATCATGATGCATATATTCTCAGAAAGGCCGTTTTCTGCCCTAATTCTACAGAGTTCTGCTACCATTAATATTGTTAAATTATTCTTAACAAAGATAACCATTACCTTAAGAAAACAGAATTGACTGAATATAATCAAAAGTCAACTTAACTTGTTCTCTTTACTACCACCCACCCCCACCACCTTTCCCTCAACTGCCACCTGGTCTCTTTAAGTCAGGCCCAGGGCAGGAACTTTGCTTATCACACTTACGTCATACAAATTGTTTACTAGTCCCTTCTAGAAACACAAGGCTCGATTTAGTAATTAAAATGTCCAATCCCATAAAACTCCAAACTGGCTTTAAGATAAATACTTCTCCTATCCCATTTCAGACAAGAAGCCTGCAGATGGGGAAGCAGATGTGGTCAGCATCCTTTTCCAAGGAGTCTCCTTAAATTCCTTTTCACTTGGCTCAAAGTGAGAAAAGGCATACCAATAGCTCTCTCAAAAAATTTACCATCAAATGATCAATTCTTTTATAATCCTGTGGGGGGAGGATTAGGAATTGCATAATCAATTGGTTTTTGACAATTTATTTGACATTCCTGCATCCCTTTATCACCTAGTTAATACCTACTAAACAACATGTACTATGCATATAATTTGTTAACCCGAGTATCTAAAACATAGGAGGTATTGTTCTTGTTCTCTTTAGGATGAGTGTCATAAAATTAGCACAAAAATATTTACAAGGGAGGAGATTATTGGTAGCTGGAATAGTTGGGGAAAGTTTCATAGAGGACACGATATATGTGTCATGATTTAAGGGGGAGATTGATTTCTTCTTTTTTATTAGATTTTTATTTATTTGTTTGTCATAATGAAAGAGAGAGAGAGAGAGCACAAACAGGGGGAACAGCAAGCAGAAGGAGAAGCAGGCTCCCCTCTGAGTTAGGGACCCCATGCAGGACTTGATCTCAGATCCTGGCCTAAGCTGAAGGCAGAAGTTTAACAGACTGAGCCACCCAGGCATCCTGGGAAAGATTGATTTCTAACAAGTATAAATTACTGAAAAATGGCCTTATACCTACTGAACAGAGTATAACTCTGTTATCAAATGCTCAAAACATAAAAGAAACTAGATGTTTTATTAAAAAATTAACATTTGCTTTACCTATACTATATGGAATATACTTAATTCAGTACATTTTACTATATCCTTATCTCATTCACCAGATCTGTAAGTTGTAAGAAGATAAAAACTACTAGATGTTTGCCCTTTTGAGCTTACCCAGTATTTGAACTCACTCCCATGGAGAAGGACAGATATATCTTCCCTAGCTCCTGGCAGCTAGACTACAGGCACTTCATTGAAACTCAATCAATTGGATATTCTCCCTGGGACTTTAATTACGAACAAATAAAACAAAGACACAGGGAGAAAATTGGAAAGCCTTCCAATAGTGGTGACAGCATGTATCTCCTGGCAACAGTGTCAGTGGCAAATTCTGATACCCAGTCCTAGTATTGGAGGTCAGATTCCTTCTGTGGCATCTCCTTGGATGTAGTTCTGGCAGACCTGCCTACTTCAGCCTCTGCCCATTTACTGAAGTTTGTTCTTGAGCTTTCCCAATTACTCTTGAAATTATCCAATATCCTTCCAATAAAATTCCTTTTCTGCTTAATTTACCCATTTTGTTTCTGTTGTTTGCAACCAAGGACATTGAATAATAAATGTCTCTATTTCTCATTTTCAACTTTAGTTGAATTGGAAGTTCTGTTGCCAGATTCCAAAAGGCTTTAAAGTTTTTAGTTGACCACTCTGTATTTTATTTTTCATGGAATAGGCCATTATGAATCTTTTTTCACTCTATTTCCTCTTGTAATCTCACCTACATCCATGATTTCAGCAAACATCTCCATAAAAATGATACTATAATCTTTATCCCTACTTCACTTTCCCTTATAAATTTTCACTTCATTTTTTCAGCCGCTTGATGGACACTTTCATCTGAGTACACCACCAACACTTAAAGCTTATAAATTACAATTTTAAGTTTATATTCTAAATCAGGTTTTTTTCTTAATTTAGTATTTTTACTAACTTTATGACACTTTTCATTGTGACCCAGGTCCAAAGCCTGGGAGTCACACTTCACTCTTTTTCTCCTCATGACCCGTCTCCAAGTCCAACCAAACTGTAGTTCAAAGAGTTATTACTAAGTACTTGTGTTGGACTATTAGTCCCCTTGACTTGCTAATTCTGAGTTTACTCTTCTGTCTAAAATTCTATTCTATTCTATTCTAAAAATAACTAGGAAGAAGAGCTAGGCTTGTATTATAGATATATCAAGAAGGATCAGGACTGATCATGAGAATGGATGAGTTAAATTTCACAGAAGATTTTAAGAAAGAGATTTCAGTAAAATAGCAATAGTGGAATAAGATGATAAACTGTTTTGTGGGGTGGCATGAAAATTAGGACTAGAAATACAGTTTCTTGAGAAAATGAAGAGAAAGCAATAGTAAGAAGGAGAAATGGGAGTGAAAAAAAAGTTGTGCATGTGGAGTGATTATTATATATGAGAATTGGAGCCAGACTGCCCAGATTAAAATCTCAGTACTGTTAATTGCCATGAGTTCTTCCCTCTTCTCTGTCCCTGTTTCCTCACTTCTAAGATGAAGGTAATAGTGAATACCTCAATAGCGAGTATTAAATGAGTTTGTATATATAAAGCATTTCCAAGAGGGTCAGGAAAACAGACATCAGTAAACATTAATCCTAAAAAATAACATTATGAAAGACAAAATCATGTTTTAAGAGACATAAGTAAGAAGGTAAGATAAAAAATTAAAAAGAGAAGAGAAAAATAAAATGGCAAACCTAGATCCATGAAGAAGGGAGATGATAGAGCAGCCTGGATTTATAAGGTTGCCATTCACACAGGAATAGCACCTTTTATCTAAGACTCAGAGAGAGAGAGAAAATCAGCTCAGAGAATATATTCATAACTCCAGGGTAAAGAGAAAGATGTGATGAGCAAGTTGTATTGAGCAATCTGTATGTTTTTCTGTACCAGCAGAGAGTGGGGAACTGTTTAGGGGATGAACAGAAGATAGAAGGACTTTTGCAATCTTCACTGGGGTTCTTAGTAACAACTTTGGTCTCAGTCCAAGTAAGAAAAATGTAGCTGGTGATCTCACTCCTGGACCACCCACCTTTCAGTATTTAGTTCCTCCCCTGTCCATGAAGCAATAGGCAGACCTATGCATTAGCCCCAGAAAATGAGCTGCCATGCTTTGACACTTGCCCCTTTTTGTCAGGTGTGTAGTATACTATACAGAGTGTAGTTAACAGAGGGAGAGGGTAAGGAATGAATTCTGGACACACCTTTACGTAAATCTACTTTCTAGAGCAGGTCTCCTAAAATTTTTGTTGAAAACCTATGACTCTTGCCCTGATGTGCTTTGGAAATATTTATGCATCCCAGATAGGTATGTAAATTAGAGAATTATATCACGTTACACACAGATGTACAGTTTGTCTGCTCTGGGGCTGTCTCTGATTTTACCCTTCCAACCATGGAACTCTGCCAGGGAACTTCTGAGAAGCAGACAGGCCATCGGTCTTGAGAGGGGGAGTACAGCTCCCTCTCATCTGCTCCAAGCCCACAAGTCAGACTCAAGCCAAATGTAGGTCCTGGGATCCATTTAGTTCCAAATGTCAGTGTCTCAGAGGCAAATAGCTACCTCTCATTCCTCCATAGTGAGTAGCTACTGAAATGGTTCTACCACTTAGTAATCAGAGACCATTAAAAACAATGCCTTTGAGTGAGAAAACTGATAACCTCTTACAGAGCTTTGACATCTATTTCTTTTCATTCTAACAACAATCCAACCAGTTGAGAGTGATAGGTATCATAAGCCCCATTCTATAAATAAGATAACTGAGGTCTAGGGACACTTAACAAAGTCCTCCCATGGTATCTATCATGCTTTATGACAGCCTCCATGAACTGAGTTCAGTTTCTACTTCTACAAAGTATAACTAAGCAGGAAAATTCACTACTTACTGAAATATTTTGGTAACTATGCAGTCAGAGATTGTAACCTAATTATCTTTGTATTTTCAGCATCTTACCCAATACCTGGCATGAGATACTTCCTCAATTAGACATTAAATATTTAAATATATCAAAACCAAATAGAATGGAGTTCTTTATCTTCTTCTTTGAGATGCTTTTATTATTTTCACCTCTACTAAAATTAACAGACTTGATTTCACTGTATTATATAAACCCAAGTGTTAGCAAGAGAAATATTCACCCAACAGTAATAATTGGTAACTTTATTTCAAAAATGTATTCATTCCTTGCCTAAGTCTACAGCTAGTTCTCCAAGGATGGGTAAAATACACAGAGCATATTCCCCTTTACAGATTTCTCCAAGAACAGGATCATATATTCTACTTCTTTCTGTATCCCCATACATTTCACAAACTTCTGCAAATATTTGGAACAAAGTAAGTTCTAACTATATATTGAATTCTGAACACTGTTCCTTTCATGACATAAAACTCAACCAAATCATAAAATCATAAATAATTTCTAGGTAAAGTGCATGATTTTGTGCTAGCTACCATAGGACATACAAGATTTTTAGATAAAGTATTTTCTCTCAGTATGCTTACTTTTTAAAGAAATAATGTTCACATATATACGATATAAAAAAACAAACACAGGTATGGTTTATGAAGGTAATAGAAGTTGGAAAGAGAATCTCATGGACAGTGGTCAGGGATTCATTGAAAGGATGATGGTTGGAACTCATCAAAAAGAATACTTGCCCTCAACCCACAGTCTTTATCAGGTCTCATCATCCTTGAGTTATACATCCCCAATAGAGGTGCAAAACCTGGCTTGACTGCAGGTGGAATTGTTTTGCAAAACACAGCTCCATCTCTCTATTTCTTGTTTGGTGGTAAATTTGTGGGTGTGTTTGCATTTTGATCTTATGGAGATCCTCCAAGAACTATACCAACTGAGTCCATAAACAAAATACAGAAAGAAAAGGAAAATAATTAGGAAGTTTTTTTTATTAACATGCAATACATTATTTGTCACAGAGGTACAGGTCTCTGAATCATTAGGCTTACACATTTCACAGCACTCATCATAGCACATACCCTCCCCAATGTCCATAACCCAATCACCCTCTCCCTATGCCCCTCCCCCAGCAACCATCAGTTTGTTTTGTGAGATTAAGGGTCTCTTATGGTTTGTCTCCCAGGAAGTTTGATTCTTAATAGCACCTAAATCTGTCCAATTTAGGGTTACCACCTTGATTAGGGAGTCCACAGGGACATAATATCTAAGCAAATTCATCACACACTCTTGTGGAAATCACGCAAACCCGTGTTATCCCAACACACAAACTCCCTCCAGAAGTCAATGCATGCATATAAACACTCCAAAGTCAATTTAAGTTTTCTACTATTGTGGGAGGTAGAATACAATTATATCCACTAAAAAGCTAATTCTCCTTATTAGAAAAAATTTTCCTTACTTGGGTCTAGTTTGTTTCCTTTCTTTGAGGTCACTAGGCTCCCAGCTCAAATATGTTTCCCATATTGCTAGGGGCATCAATTTTTTTTCTTATTCTTCCTTCACCTTCCTATAGGCAACCAATTAACTGTAAGTTAGAAAGGAATATTTAGGTGCCCAATTGGAATTATTTATAACAATTTCAACCACACTATAAATATCTACAATTCATTTATAACTGCCACATTAAAAATAGTTATTTGCGGGGCGCCTGGGTGGCTCGGTGGGTTAAAGCCTCTGCCTTCAGCTCGGGTCATGATCCCAGGGTCCTGGGATCGAGCCCCGCATCGGGCTCTCCGCTCAGCAGGGAGCCTGCTTCCCCCCTCTCTGCCTGCTTCTCTGCCTACTTGTGATCTCTGTCTGTCAAATAAATAAATAAAATCTTAAAAAAATAGTTATTTGCAAATTCAGCACCCTCAAAGGTAATAATTAGGGAGGTTTGATTTTTTTCGGTGACTTAAAGTATTTAAGAAAAATAGACACACACATATGAGGTTGTTGATACTCTAATTTTCTCTTTATTCTCTCTGTTTTGAAGGCTTAAAATTTACACTAAATCCTCCACTTGACCCTAGAGCTTAGAAACAGAAGGAAATCTATGGCTAGAAGCATCCTTCACTCCCCTCCACCCAGGCTCAGTTTCTAAAATCCAACACAAAAGGCATATTATATATCTTTAGCTCCATGGCCTGAAGGTACCTGACTGGAACTGGGAGCCTGTCCAGTCCAGACAGAAGGAAAATATTACCCTTCTATTTAACAAGGCAGTGCTGAAGGATTAATCATTAAGTAAATAGCAACAATCCAGAAGTTTGCAGGAGGGACAGAGTTCCACCCCATGTTCTCAATTTTTCTGGGATTCAAGATGGAAATTATTACAGGGATAGTTTGGAAGGGGCTGCAGTAGCAACCACCTACCAGAGCAAGATGGAACAATGCACGAAATGTCAGGCCTGACCCAGCCAAGAGGATAGTTCATTCCTAGAGTCCTCCAGAAAGCTAGGTCCATTTGAATAGTCTGCATCCATACATAGGGTTGATAAAACCTGCAGAGCGTTTATGGTCCTGCCATGTGTTGTGGTGTAATTAAGATCAAGTCACTGAATCTTTCTGAGCCTTGCCTTCCTCAATTTAAAAGAGCACATGTTGCCTCTATATTGCTGTAATACAAAATTAATATCCTCAGAGCATTCCCTTAGAATGCCTAAACTTCTCAAGTCTCCCTACTATGAAGACAGACCCAAATAAGAGCTTCTTTTTTAAAGAAAAAAAAGAACAGTTCTATAATTTAAACCAGAGGACTTGAGGCATTTGCCTGAACTAAGTGCATATGCATTCTCTCAGAAACAGGATCAGACATTGTCTCATAAATGGCCTAACCTTGGGCTTTCAATATGCAGGATGCAACCCCACATGACTCCATATTGATAAGACATAGACACTTCATGAAATGTATCATCTCAAAGGGGATTCCCTTTTTTTAAAAGGGGCCTTTAAAAAGAGTCTGTATTTGGATTTAATCTGTCTCCTGTTATAATTTGTACTAATTTATTCTATCAAAACCAATTTACTGGATTTACTGGACATTTAAAGTGTGCTGAGTTCAGTCCTCAGTGCCAAATGGAATATAAGAAACCATTAGACATAATTTCTGAATTTAAAACATAGTCAAGGTATAGTGAAGAGGAGAAAAAGCACAAATAAAATATGTAAAATACATAAATCAAAATATAAGACAAAATTTGAAAGAAGCACTAGAACTACCACATCTGCAGCTTCTGGGGCAGAGCAGCCTATAACCCAATTTTTCTGAATCTGTCTAGAGTGGTTTCAGGTGGAGGAAGGGATTGCCACCAGGGTGGTGACACTCCATATCATGCTAAGGGTGAGGCTTCCACAGAGCTTCACTTTGGGTGTCAATACAGGTGGTGAAACATGTGTGAAAGGGCCCAAGATGCATTTCCTGAAGGACTCTTTGGAAGGTAAAATGGGAAGAGTGTCAGACTAAGGCCTGATCTATAATCTCAGCCTCCAATCTTATTCTCCTGACCCTGAGCCAGAAGGAGGGGTACAAGAGTCCTTGCTAATGAAGTCCCTATCAGAGAGAGGGGGCTACTCATTGGTGTTTGAGTTTGCGAATTCTCCTTGGTACAATCCCAAATGTTTGGTGTATTAATCGAATTGCCACATCATTGAAGGACTCAAACATCTTTGACAGTGTTAGGCACAGCACAACTCATGATAAGATCATCCCTATGATCATCATGAAGGGTATTAGAAGGCAGTGGCAGCTCACCTTCACTAGGTAACTCTATACCAAGCCTGTCAAAGAGGTATTATAATCATCCCAAAGTCCATGCGCTCTACATCATAGCAGAGATGGTGAATGGCATACCAGAGCTGTTGCCTTCTCCAGAAATGAAGGAAACAGAAGGAGAAAGAGAAGATGATAAAAAGTCTAATCTCCAAAGACAGACTACCAATTTTAGTTGCTGTCCTCCTTCCCCACCTCTATAACTCAGACCAGAACAGCCGAATTTTCTCATTTTTCCAATCCTATTGAACTTCAGGTTCTAGATTCCAACTGTCTTTTGACTCTGCCACTTGTGAGAGCAGAATACCATCCAGAATAGACTGGATAGGTATGAGAAAGAAACCAAATATGTTTCATTTGGACTTCTATATTTTCACATCCATCAACCAAAAAAAAAAAAAAAAGTTATGAAAGGTTAATACATGCACACACACACAACACACATGTACCCACACACACATACTAACCTTCCTTAATTTTTTGTTTCTATACATACACACATACATGTGTGTGAATATATTTAAGAATTAAAGAATAATTTGATTGTGTTAAATAGGTAGATTAAATAATGAATGCCAGGGATGCCTGGGTGGCTCAGTGGGTTGTCTCTGCCTTTGGCTCATGTCATGATCTCAGATTTCTGGGATCAAGCCCTGTATTGGGCTCTCTGCTCAGCAGGGAGCTGGCTTCCCCCTCTCTCTCTGCCTGCCTCTCTGCCTACTTGTGATCTCTCTTTCTCTGTCAAATAAATAAATAAAATCTTTAAAAGGAAGGAAGGAAGGATAAAAGCAAGCTGTAATGTATCTCAAAAATGCAATATTGACATGGTCTGGAATAGATAAATTTCCATAGAAGAAAGGAAAGACTAAAATACAGTTCTAAAAAATGGGGAAGAGTAGATTAAACTGAGAGCACATGGGAGGACATTCTCTATGAGGGCAACAGTTTTTACAGCCTTAGCAAGGCTGCAAAGATGGAATGAATCTCACATTGTGGGAGGTAAGCAGTAGCAAGACTATTTCTTCTTTCCAGCCCTTCAGATTACAATGTCCAATTCCTGGACCCCAGCCTCCTGACTCTTCCTCTTGCTTTCCTCCTCTCATTCCCATACTCACATCACTTTGACAGGGTGGTTTCCCAGGACACCTAAGCCAGAATGTCCCTTTGTTCTAGCAATAGAGCCATTATGTACTCCTACAGTGCTTGCTTATCATTTTCCCTCTTTGCTAAATCTTAAGTGTTAGCAGGTAAAAGGTTTGCCATATCCACAGGTATATAACCCAAACAGCACCTAGCACAGAATAGGCTTTCAAGTTGCTGCATGAATGAGCAGATGATTATCAGAGTCTCAACAATGAGATCTAGTCTGCAAATCTAGTCTGAAAAAGTAGCGACATTACAAATACAAAGATAAAAAAAGTGTGTTCTAAGATCTCAAGAACTCAGGATCTAGTTAGTGGTAGGTTGATGGTAAGACATGCATAAGACAAATCAGAATGTGATGTTATAAAGAGTTTAATAGACACACCTAGGACTGTTGAAAACATGAAAGAAGACATCAACTCTGCTGGAAGGGTCAGGGTAGGCTTCACAGAGGAGGTGAGCTCTTTGCCAAGTCTTAAAGGTTAGGAGGAACATTCACAGTTGAGCTAGCAGAGAGTAAAGCAGAAGATTTGAAATAGGACTTAGTGTAGTGAGCAGTCAAGTAAATTGGAGCCCAGAGATGCTTTGAATTACAGGCTTTGTTTTATCTACAGAGAGTCACAGCCGGAGCATATTGTCACAAGTTGAAGTCTAAATTGCTTTAGATCGCAAGTTCCCAAAGGGTAAGGACCATGTCTTTGCTGTGTTCTCTTGGAATTTCATGCCTCCTGCACTGTGGGTGTTCAATAAATATTTAATAATAACGAGTTGATTAATTGAGAGCATTCATGTTCCATATGCATGGGTAGAGCCCTCTCTTCACTTTAATTACTACTGCTTTAATCATCATTAAATAGCATTTCTTAGATGGCAATTTGGCTCATTGTTAAACACATGGGTTGCCTGAGTTTCTAGCCCTAAGGTAAATAGCAGTATCAGAGAATAATCCTCTTTTCACTGTGGGTGAATGATTTTGTGACACTGCCCATATAAAATGGAAGCAGGGAAATTCTGAAAGAATACTTATTGAGAGAGAGCACCTGAGTGAGGGCTGGAAAGGACATGTGAGATTGGGAAGTACAGGGAATACCCTGGCAGGAACCGGGAACTGAGGGAGCAGTTCCTCACATGGTAGGTAAAATGAGAAAGAGGTCTTCCAATAAATGTGGCAGGAATCAGTTGGATTCCTGGCCTGATGGTGGTTTCCAAGTAGTGGATCACACAGGAAGTGCAGCTACTGGTGAGTGTGCTCCAGACCAAATGAACCCAGCAGGTCTGGAGCAGAGAGTAGAAACACATGTGTATGCCTGAGCACCCTCAGCAGCAGATTGTCCAGGACCAGGCTGTCTCAGATTGTAGAGGTCCAGTCTCACCTCAGCTGAGCAAAGATAAAAGGCAGTCATGACTTTGACCAGCAGAAGCTTAGAGAGCAGCAAACTGTAATACAGAGTACTAGCATCATGCCTCAGTGCAAATCTAAGTCAGATAATGGAACAGCAGTGTGAGAAGGTAATAGTTGGGGAGGAGGAGGACACAGGTGCAGAGTTAATCATATTCACAGCTTTCTCATAAGCACAAGTGGACAAAGTATTTATGAAAGCAGGAAGACCAACTTTCTGCCTTCAGTGTTATCTAGGGTCCAGCGTAGAACAGGCAATCACTACAGGTCAAGTATATGACTGGGGCTTTCAGGCAATCCTTCTGGACTATCTTAATTCATGTTAATAGGTATTAAATATTGGTTTCTAGTTTTCCATTCTTGCCACAGTAGATCCCATTATTCACAAAACATCCAGAGTGGTATTTTTAAAATGCAATTCAGAGTGTATTACTCTCCTGTGCAAAACTCCCCAGTGACTTCCCACAGTATAGCTCTGTGATTATTGTTGTACGGGAGTCTCCAACACAAAAGCCTAGAGGGACCAAATTGTAAGTGTTAAACATATATTAGGAGATTGAACTGACCTCTCAGATTTAGTGTGCATGTGACAACTTTAAAGGGTTCTCTTGCTCCTTACCTCTAGCTATGTTTTGGCATGTGAGAATGTGAACCCATATTTGCTAGAACTTCTAGTTTTCCAACACAAACGGGATATCTATATTTTCAAGTGAAATCTAATTTTGAAATGTTGGATCCAATGTATAAAATATAGTGTATGCCAAGCAAAATGTATCTGCATGATGGTACTGTCTACTAGCTGCCAATTTGCCTCCTCTGGGATAGGATCTACGCCAGTCTACAATTGGTGTCAATTCACTTTATCTCACAAATGCTGAAATAGGGTTAAAATTTTAGGAAATGTAATCAGTGTCGAGAAAAGCAAAAAGCCAAGTCACAGGGCAAAATGTATATCTGCAGGATCTAGAGAATAGCATCAAGGGCTGAGGATAAAAGATTAAGGCAGGAGAGTTTATTGGAACCTATAGTATGTCACAGTAGCAAAGAGAGGTTCGTGGAGCCACAGATTCTTCAGTAACTTCCCAAAGCAAAAAGTCAAACTAATGAGATTGCCTTGCTGGGCCCTTACTTCTTACTTAATATACCTGGTTTACAATCAGGCAACTTCATCCTCAATATTCATATATGAAGAAGCAAAATAACTCAGAAGGAGCAAGAGCATATTATTAACCAAATTCTCAGAATAGTATCCTTCTCTTCAGGCAGCTGAATGGATACATGGGTTACAGAAAATATGGCCTTACTGAGCGGGATACAAAAGTGTACTTCTTGGTGATGGTGCCCACATACGAACCACTACCACAGGTAAGATAAAATATGGGTACGTAATACAGTTATGGAATAATACCAATGAGTATCTGAAGCAAGTCCAAACTGAGAGACATGATTAGTCAATAATGGGAAAGTTCAGAATCTTGAAGAGGAGAACAGGTAAGTATGATCAGAAAAGTCTTCAGAGAGAAGACAGGACTTGAGGTAAGAAATGTACTGTATATTGTTTCCATATCTTGGCTATTGTAAATAATGGTGCAGTGAACATGGAGGTGCATGTATCTTTGCAATTTGTATTTCTCTATCTGTGGATAAATACCCAGTGGTGGAATAGCTGGACCATAGGGTAGTTCTATTCTTATTTTTTTGAGGATTCTCTGTACCGTTTTACACAATGGCTGCACCAATTTACAGTCCTACCAGCAGTGTTTGAGGGTTCCCTTCCCTCCACATCCTCTCCAACACTTATTTCTTTTTATTTAAAAATTTTCAGTATAGTTGACATTTAATGTTACATTAGCTATGTGTATGCAACATAGTGACTTAATTTCTCTTTATGTTATGTTATGTTCACCACAATGTAGCTACCACCTGTTACCCTAAAACCCTGTCATTGACTATATTCCTATGCTGTGCCTTTTATTCCTGTGAATTATTTATTCCATACCTGGAAGCCTGTTTCTCCCACTCCCTTTCACCCATTTTTCCT
>ML106448.1:210388-249652 GCA_003697995.1 Taxidea taxus jeffersonii
CATACCTGGAAGCCTGTTTCTCCCACTCCCTTTCACCCATTTTTCCTATTCTCCCACTCCTCTGCTCTCTGGCAATCATCATTTTATTTTTCTGTACTTACAGGTCTGACAATCTAAATGTCCATCAATGGATGAATGGATAACCACACACACACACACACACACACAGTGGAATCTTACTCAGCCACAGAAAAGAATGAAATCTTGCCATTTGCAATAGCATGGATGGACCTTGAGGATATTATGCTATGGGGAATAGGTTAGAAGGATAAAGACAAATACCACATAATTTCCCTTATATGTGGAACCTAAAAAACAAAAACAAATTAACAAACAAAACAAACCCCAAATAAATTCATAGATAAAGAAAATAGATAGACAGTCACCAGAGGAAAAGCAAGTTGGGAGGTGGGTAAAAGGGCTAATGGTGATCAATTATAAGGTGACAGATGGCAACTAGACTGCCATTATACTGATGTGCATTATACCAGGTTACCAGGCTCGGTTGTGGTCCTTAGGGTGAAAGAGTAATAGCTTCTCAATTATAGAAGTTTGCTGATGATGGCCACTTTCAGGACACGGCAGCATAAGATTGTGATAGTATTGGCTACTGTAAGGAATCAGCAGCTTCCTCAGTGGGCAGACATGGTATGGTGGCCTCGGGGGCTCTTCCTAAAAGCTTGGCATATATTCTGTTTCTTCAGCCCTTAGACTTATTCTATAAGTTACTCTCATAATAAGACCCTTATTTCTTAAATTAGCTGGAGAGGATTCTGTTTTCTGTAACTGAACTGCAAGAAAAATAATGACTACTTCTGGATCTGAACTTGGGACACAAGAAAGGAAAAGTCAGGAAGATGAGAAGAGGATAGAGATAAAAAGGGAAAGCAAGACATCTCCCACCTTGGAGGAGTAGAAATAGGAAGTATGACAGGAGGGAAACTGAGCCACAACAGGATAGAAAACCTTGAGCACAGCCACAAAGCAACAAGCAAGGATGAACAAACATCCTGGGAATTGAGCACAAAAGTTCTGAGTAGCCCGCACCATCAAGGAGGAGATCTGAAGGCAGGTAGCATCCTGCTAGAGGACAAGAGCTTCCAACAGAGTTGCTGAAAACAGACTCTTTGGAAAGCCTTCCCATAACTGTTTAGATGAATTCAAATGGCCTGTGTACATGTTTTGAACATTGTCTCAAAAAGGAAATGTGGGATGGGACGCCTGGGTGGCTCAGTTGGTTAAGCGGCTGCCTTCGGCTCAGGTCATGATCCCAGCGTCCTGGGATCGATTCCCACATCAGACTCCTTGCTCAGCTGGGAGCCTGCTTCTCCCTCTGCCTCTGCCTGCCATTCTGTCTGCCTGTGCTCGCTCCCGCTCTCTCTCTGAAAAATAAATAAATAAATAAATAAACAAACAAACAAACAAACATTTAAAAAAAGGAAATGTGGGATTGAGCCATTGGATACAGTGACTGCCTTGCTTGTGAGCCAGGGCCCCAGGGGCTGCTGCCAGGGTAATGCAGCAAAAATGCACAGAAAGACACAGTAGTTACCAACAAAACACAGGTCATCCTGGAGGCTTCCATTAGATAACAGAAGGACAAAAATCCCTTCCCAACAGAATTTGAGTGGTCTAGGAAAATACCACAGAATGAGATATTGGGAATTGGTTTCTCAGTGGAACATCAGAATGATTTACAGAGTTATGGAACTCTGAATTTAACAATGTCTTGGGTTTCCAGACTGCTCTTGCTAACTTTCAACCAAGGATTCAACAGGGAAGGATATGATGGATGTGGGATAAAAGAAAGGCAGAGATGCCTATAACTATGAATCTGTGAATGTGTCTTACAAGTGTTTAAGTTTTTTCCTTGTATTAATTTGCTCATGCTTTTGTTGCTGTGTGTTTACCCTGACACATGTTGTCAGGGTAATTGTGTGACATATTTAGTAATTTGTATACTTTTATTTTTTAAAGTATGTGTTGGTAATAATTATCTTGAACACATAGAATCTGTGTCTTGACACATAGAATCTGTGTCTCCAATCCTGAATCTTTGTCCATTCTCTCTCTGTTGAATTTGTAAAGAACTTCTAATAAATGCAAACAAAATATGCAAACATCAACATGTTTAACACTCCTAGGCGTCACTCTCATATAGAAAAGTATTTAAATCACCTATTCCAACATGCTCACTGTGGCAATCATACCACCTCCATAAACTGCATTATAAAAGAGAACACACACACGTACACAGTTGATGTTCCCACTTCAACATGATGTTCCCACTGCCAGTGGCTCACAGGTGGGCAAAAATACAGGTTACAATTTGCTGCCAGGTGTCAGGACTGAATCTGACAGGACTGTTGGGTGGGTTGATTTCACTTTTCTTTTCTAAAGTTGCTGTCTCTGGCATCTTGGGGGATAACTACAGTGCTCTAAAAAGCAAGGGATGGTGGGGGGGGAGATGAACTGTTAAATCTTCCCAACGCATCTTAGTATAAAACCCCGATGTTCTAATGAGATTTTAAGTTTGGGTGTTTTGACACAAAGCCCATAAGCTTCATGTGAACCCTACCAAACTATGCATCACAGTATTCTATATCATGTAGGTGCTGGTCACCTTATCATATAAGTTTAGCGCTGGAAAGGATAATAAATTTTTGACAAGGGGTTAACAAGCCAGATCTCCACATCTCCTACTTGTGTGGCTCACCATGAGCATTTCCATGAAGTAGATTTTATTTTTCAAAATAAATCAGTGATGACAAAAGTAGTATGATGGGCTGGTCCATGTCACAATGGAAAGCCTGTGATTCTCTTCTCTCAGAACCAGAGAGGTCTCATCAAAACTAGACTCTAGGGGTTAAAGCATCTCTATAAACCCACTTCTTGCAAAGATGATGATAATGATGGTAATTTTATAGGTTGAATTGTGCCCCGCTAAAATCTGTATGTTGAAGTTCTAACCCCCAGTACCTCATTAGTAAACTTATTTGGAAATAGGATGGTTGCAGATATAATTAGTTAAATTAAAATGAGGTTATACTGGAATAGGGTGGGCCCCTAATCCAATGTAACTCATATATCCATATAAACAGAGGAAATTTGAACACACACATGCACGCACAGAAAGAATATCATATAAAGATGAAGACAAAGATCTACAAGCTAAGGAATACTGAAGACTTCCAGCAAGCCAGCCAAAGTTAGGAAAGAAAAATGGAACAGATTCTCTCTCACAGCCCTAAGAATCAACCCTGCTAGTATCTACAATATGGACTCCCAACCTCCAGAACCATGACACAATAAATATGTGTTGTTTAAACCCCCAAGTCTGTGGTACTTTGTTATGACAACTGTAGAAAACCAACCCAGGAAAAGAGTTAATTATAACAATAAACATCTAATAACATTAACAGCATTGTACAGCATTTTGAAGGTTCTTTCTCCAAGTCAAAGAAGAAGGTAGGACAGGTTTTTGTTTTAACTAAACTGATGGAAGTAACAGGAATTTCCCCCAGCTTACATCAGAAGGTCATGTCAGAGCAGAGACTAAAATTATGAGTTTTCAGAACTAACTTTCTAAGGTTTTGTGACAGCTAGTAGCCCGACCTATGTTGAGGGAAAGAAGATACGGAGGGGAAGAATACAACACCCAGATACCTACTGTTCTCCCAGGTCTACTTTTTAAAGTTAGCTGTTAACCTTCAACAAGAATATATGGTGGGGGATGGACTTTAAAAACTCAGACCTGAGTGGGAACATGGGAGGTGAACTAACACTGACAATAATATAATAACTCACTACACAGGTGAAAGGCACTAGAAAAGAAGTTTCCTATGGGTCCTCTGATTTTAGTATTCCATGGATAAACTGGAGACCTTCTAGCTTTGGTCTCCCCAAGCTCTTGGGCTATACCACATGCCTCTCACACGGGGCTGGCTTTGTCCTGGCTCCTGATGACAGCAGGCCAGAGTTCAAGATCTGCAAGGGGAATGAGTGCATCACTTCTGAAAATGTCAGAACATATTCCAGTTGCCCCATCTTCCTTGGAAATCCTTTCTGGTTTTGTCACCCAGGCCTTTATCTAATCTTTGAAAGAATCTTTTATGGTGTTATTGCATATCCTCTCTGGGAATAATAAGCAAAGCAAATTTACTTTTCACTATGTTAAGTGTAATGACTATTGATTTATTCTGAAATTGCCTCTTTAGACCATTCCATCTTGCCATCTCAAAGTGATCCCTCTATTTCTTATATCCCAGATTTGGTGAAAAAAATCCTTCCTTTCCCACCCCCTAAATGAGTTTGTGATTTGTACTCTTCTTCTGTCAAACTACCCATCAATGCCACAGCTACTTAGTCTCTTAATTCTGTTGGCTCATTATTCACCAATCAAGTATTGAATAATTTCCTTATGTAAGTCTCTGGCCAAGCCCTGGTGACACAAAGATAAACATAACACTATCTGTTCTCAAGTAGTTCACTCTCTAGGGACAGAATTACAATGGAATGGGATGCTGACTGGGCCTGAGCCAAGCCAACCAGAATATGATTTGGGCTCTGGGAGAACAAGCAGAGCATGTGGGTTTCACTCAAAGTTGGACCTTGTGCTGATCAGAGTTCTCTGCAAACAGCAGAAGAAAATTCTGGCTTATTTAAGCATAGGAGGGAGGAGTTGGATTACTGGAATGGCTTTGGGAAGCCTCGAGAGATCAAAAACAGGCCTCAGAAAGCTAGGAGCAAAGTCTGTTCCTGGTGTTTGATGAGCAGGAGTTGTTCTCAGAGTGACTGCTCAGTTATTCCTGGTCCTTGGATCATTCCACTTTAAGACACAGATTCCAAAGAGAGTCTTGTTTGCTGGACCTTGGTTCTAAACCCACCTCTTTCCCAGGAAGACCAGACCACCTTACAGGCTTCGTGTTCAGATTGCATACATTAGCGGATAGGCAGTTCCTTACAAATTAAAAAAGTAAATAAATTAGTTATTTAAAAAAAAATCAAGGGGCTGACATTAAGGCAAGAAATCACTGTCAGAGAGAGCATATAACAGATGTCGACAAGAGGAACTAGAATAGTCTGGAAGGGTGGAGAAGACTCCTGGGAGGAAATGGACAAGAGCAAAATTTTAAAGAAAAGTAAGAGTTAGTGTGGTAGATGTAAGACAAAAGCAGAAAGAAAAGTTCTCTGAACAGCACAGACCAAAGCACAAACCAAGCCCTGAGAACAAGCTGGAATATTTTCCTGAGTGACAAGAAAGCAGGGGGTGGGGGCCAAACATAGTAGGGAGCCAGATTGTGGATGAGACACTCTGTCTTTGATGTAATGGCATAGGTATATGAAAGATGAGAGAAAACCACACAAAACTGAACATAAGGCTCAGTGTGTCAGCAACATAAAAGGCAGGAAAGAAATAAGGAATAAGTATAAAATGATGCACAAGGCCAAGCATATGATTAATGTTTAGTAAGTATTAGTTCCATTATCATTACAATCCATAAAATGGGTTATATCAGTATCTTCTTCATAGGTTTGTCTGAGAACTCAGGGAGCTAGTTGACATACGGTAATGTTTTTAGTTTTTGCCCTACTTCTGTTTCCATTCTTGCAATAATTTAAGTCAAAATGATTGAAAATAGCCACATGACCTGAGGTGACTGTGCTGAGAATAGCAAGAAGAAAAGAGAATGAGGGACTAAGGTGAGCAGTTAGCACAGGACATGAGAAGGCAAAGAGTCTAAAACCCTCCAGGGTTCTGAGGGAGGCTGAGTAGATACTGGTATTATTCACCAAGACAGGAAAGATGAGGGAAAGGAGACATGCTTGGCTTGGCATTTGGTGTGTAAACTATGCTAGCTTTGGGTTTTGGATGGTAGAGAACTTCCATGGAGAATGGTCCTGTGTGGCTCTGGCCTCTCCTCCCTTACCAGTGTTCATGGGAACAGAATGGCCAGAGTGGAGACTACTGTACAGGGCACAGAAATTCAAACTGACAGTGAGGGTACCAAGTTATACGACCTGATCAGATATAAACCATGTTTAACCTTATCCTCAAATCCTTTTACTACACTGCACTTCCAAGGCACACCATGTCCTTTTAATTTAAATTCCCATAGAAATCTCCCACCTCATGGTATCTCTAATAAATAAACTATTTCCAAAAGGAAAAGAAGAGGAAATTAAAATAAAAACAAACAAACTCAAGATCTTTTATGTCTAAAAAACTATCTCCCCTGAATGCCTGGGATTTCTAGAATATAGTTTTGCCAGTTTCCAAGTCACAACTTGTCAGGAGGACCTGGGTTCTACTGTGGCCCATAGAACTACATCCATCTCAGCACTTGACACGCAGTGACCAATCATAATGAATGGAGGGGAAGCCAGATTGGAAATGTTACTAAGCCCAAAGAGTAAGGTTTTTTTGGCTTGTTTGTTATTTTTTTTAACTTACGATGTGTTTCAGATTATATAACATCTGTCTGTTTAAATTTCAGCTGCAGAAATTTTTTTTCCTGCTTAGAAGATTTCCTGATTTCTTATAATAGTAACTGATGTTTCCCTATGCATCCTAACTTTTTTTCCTGACTAATTTTACATTCGAAACTGGGTGTTAGGGAGGCTGAGTGATTTGCCCAAGGACATAGGGTGATCGCACAAGTTAGAAGGGACTAAACGCTGGGGCTCTTGACTCCCAGGGCAGTGTGCCTTCCCAAAGCTCTCCTCCCTGTGTTTGGTTGGAGCCTGTCCTTCTCAAAGGACAGACCCTCATCAGAGCACACACCCTGGGAACAGGCAGCACAATCAGTGAGGAGGCTCTTCACATCCCCCTGCTCACTCATCCAGAGAATATACTAAGCTGTTCAGGCAGTGCTGATTACAAAGGTCAGTAGTTGACACGTGGCTGGAGAGCTTTGCAGAGGGATAAGCAGGTGTAGGCTCTTTCTTCCTCTGAGAACTTTTCAATTTGATCAGGGTAACACGTTCAAGGGTGTGAGTTGACCTCTTAGCGTACTATAGTTTTGTGTTCATGATACTCGTCTTTTAGAAGTATATGAGACCCAGAGGTTTAGCAAGTGATGGAATTATAGAGGCTTTGCATTGGAAGAGAGCAGAGAAAGAAAGGGGGGAAAAAACAAATCACTTCAATGTATAAGCAAGGAAATTTGGATTTAGGCCAATAAAGCTGCAGAGCTGAATAGAGGCAGGTTTGGTAGTAGAAGGCAAGCCTCGTGACTCCCTGACCAGTGGTGTTCCCTCACATTGTAGGGTATATGGCTTCAAAGGGTAAACCAAGTCACTGCATTCATTTATCACTAATCAGGTCAGCAGGAAAACTTGGGTTTAACAAATAAGACACTGGAAACAGCCCCTCAAGGCATCACTCCAAAGCTGGTCTGAGAGTCTAGGAGGTGGTGGTCCTAAGTTCTGAGTCAAAGCCATCCTGATGACTCACACCTCAATGCTGACCCTCCTGGGAATCTCCTCATATTTGTAGGAACCATGCCAAACAAACATACGGACAGGCTCTTCATGACTATAAGCCAGAAAGCCTGCTTCTGTCAAGCTTATCTGTTGCCTCAGAGATCAGATACCTGTCACAACTGATTAATATATATAAATATGGCCCTTCTATTCACCTGTACCTGATTTAGAACAAGTCTGAGTAGGCAACTTCCTATCATAGTGTAACTTAGAGAATATACCTTCTTGCCCCAACACACACACACACACACACACACACACACTAGTATCAAATCAAAGTATCTCAAATTTCAAATTAGAAATGTGA
Organism: Taxidea taxus jeffersonii; assembly: GCA_003697995.1. Classification (NCBI taxonomy): domain Eukaryota; kingdom Metazoa; phylum Chordata; class Mammalia; order Carnivora; family Mustelidae; genus Taxidea; species Taxidea taxus. The sequence continues at coordinate 218,181 of ML106448.1, forward strand.
TTTCTTTTATTCTTAAAAGGTCTTTCCCTTTTAAAAACCACCTGATGAACGATAAATCTTCAGAGAAGGGAAATAAGAGGCACCTAATAGAGTAGGGACTTCCGGGCAAAGGGTAGATAACGATGCAAAGGGATATATGGGAGTACCAAAACCCACATTCATAGGCTTCAACTTTTACTAACTTTTATTGAGCACTTAATATATACCAGACACCAAGCTAGGTGCAGGGAAGACAAAGATAAATAAGGCATAGTCTCTGCTTTCAAGGCTAAAATTCTTATAGCTAAACAGACAGAAAAGTTGTAAATCATCACAATACTATGCAATTAAATATTTTAATGATTATATGCTCATAGTACTACACAGAGAAAACAGATGAGGGCCACCTAAAAATACCCAAAGAACAGTTTGTTACTTTAGGAAGTGATGCTTGAACTGAGGCTTTTTTTCTGTTTGTTTGTTTGTTTGTTTGTTTGTTTATAAGTTTACACCATGAAAGAGGACTAAAAACACATTTGAGGCTGATGGAGCAACCTACACAAAGACCCAGCGTCAAACTATATACTGTGTCTTCAGGAATAGCCAGCAGTTCTGAATAAGTGTAATGACAACATTACAGACACCCATTTTTAGGGTGTTGAATAATCTGGCTTGCTCTGCCTGGACTGAGGGAAATCTTGGAGAATGGGACTTTTAGTACTATAACAAGGAAAGTCCTTGCTAAGCTAGAATAAGTTAGTCCCTCTATAGGAGATCATGAGAAGAAGGATGCACATGTTGGGGGAAAAGTAGCAAAGCAAATTGCCTAGTGGAAAGAGCACTTGACCAGGAGCCAGGAGCCAGAAGAAATCAGACTTGATGCTGCCATTACTAGAAACCTTCCTGAAATCAGTTTTCTAACCTGGACTGTGGCAAAGTTATGGTGATATAGTTCAAAAGTTCTGAATGTCTGAGGAATTTCCCAAAGAACACAGTTAGGTAGAATCACCTACTTCAACAATAGAGCATTGCACAAAATAATTCTGTGAGTGCAAACCTACCCAGATCCCATGAAGTCTTCAGGAGCAAAAGGAGCCCACAGGATGTAGAAATTGAGAGAAACCACCAACTGCTACATGGCAACCCATCGTGGCCATGATGATGACTGTCTTAGTGCCTCTTATTAAGTAGCCTCTTAAGCTACTAGCAACTGGTTTGTAGCCAGGTTTCAAAATGATTTAAAGTCACCAGTCCCTGTTTGTCATGACTATTTACATGTACATTAAATTGTAAGGACATGGAGCTGCCAATCTCTGTTGTACTGTATCTTGCCACAAACTTTCTTGTTTATTCACTCATCCATTGAACCAACAGATTAAAAAAACACATTTGTTATTTAGAAAGAGGAAAGAGAAAATGGCAGTACCTGAGCTATTACCTCATTGAGATTATGGTGACTTAGGTGATTACCTCATAGAATTACAAACTAATCTAAAACTAACTAACCTTCTCTAATTTTTCTAGCACAGTGCTAGAATTATTGAAAAAGCTCCAGACTCCAGAGCAGTTGTACAGAACTTTTATCCATATTAACTCCAAAATTCCAAGAAGGACTTATATCTATACCATACCTTGACTACAGACAAAACATAAAAAGAGCGACCAAAACTCAGTCAGAGAAAAACAATAACTGTCACTGTTTGGGAGGGTCAGAAGAAGACCCATGGAGTGGAATCATGTGAGCTCAGTAACTGGCTGGCTGACTAAATTTAGTGCTTCGGGGTCTTATCTAGACAATCTTCTTCTATGTGAATATTATGAATCCAAAATATAATGTGAGCTTCTAAACTGCATTTTCTATTTTCTGGATTTTTAAGTTTCTCATATACTTCCACAGTTGGGAGATCAGCACTGCAATCCTTGCACAAGTTCTGAAAAATAATCAGTTCCATTTCCAACCCCAATGATTGTTCTCGGCTTCACAGCTTGTAGTCTCTGCCAGGAAACGAAGCAAACGTTCCCTCTCTCAAAGCAGGTGCAGCAGCCTGACAATAATCCAATAAAAAACCTATTAGCTGGGTCTCCATGACACTCCTGGTATCCATGGGACCCACAATATCTTTAATGTAGATAATAAATCCAGACCATTTCCTTCCACAATTGCTCCCAATATGGCTCCACTCCTAGGACTCTTCCACTAACCTTTTGTTGCTATGTTATCTCATGAATGCTGAATCACTCTCTAATCTTTGCCATGAAACATGTGCAGTCCCACTCAGTGAAACAGATCAATCTGCTAGTGTTAGCCAATTGCAATTGCTTACTGGGCCATATCTGTAGATTGCAAACAGCAGGTCTACTACTGACCAAGTTGTAAATTATCAGTCATGGCTTGGTGGTTAAGTGATGATGGGTAAAGAGAGAACAGAGGGGAGGTTTGTGGCCCTTGGAGTCTCTGCATATATCTCTGAATAACCCCACACATGTAAACTCCAGAACACGTCATTATGCTAAATAAAAATTCAAGGAAAAGATGTTTCAATTCATCCCCCATAATGCCTTTCCTTCAATAGCCTTGTTATCTTATCTCATGTCAATTCAGAAATCCTGTATAGCAGGCTATACTAAAAGACCAAGACTTTCCTCCACTTAGGATTCAAGACTTTAATCGTTAGACAACTTTCATATACCCAACAATATCTCTTATTTCCTCCAAACACTCCAAATATCCTTATTTCCTTCAAACACTGTTTGAAGAGGCAAAATGCCTCACTGTTGAATATACACGATGCTCATGATCTTCTCGCTTCATTTGCTAGATCTAATCTCCATCAAGGCAGGAGACAGTTTGTCTTGCTAACTCTCATATCCTTAGCACCTAGCACAGTAACTGGTATCTAGTACACATTTAGTAAATATTTGTTAATATGATAAATTAATTTTTAGTGAGCTTTTTCTCTAAAATAAATGTTCTGTTCCTTATCAATATTTATTTTTCTAGTCTCTAAGACCCTGCTCAAACCTTGACCCCTTCTGAAAGACGATCTTAGGCTATCTTGACTATATTGACCTATTTTCCTCAAAGTCCAATTATGCTGCAGATATCGTGTTTAACTCTTGACTTAGAAAATGTTTGAAATGTAGTATTTGCATGGACCAACACTTCAATTTTTATAAATGAGAAATTTGTAGACCAAGAAAATGCATCACTTGTTCAAATTTACATAGTACATCACAATCAAGACAGGAATCAGGCATAGGTTTTTGCACAATCCCAATTCTGTCATTACTTGGTCTTATCTGTACCAGGAAGCCATTATCCCTTGAAGGCTTATAAAGTATTGACCTTTCCATGTGCACAGGGTAGTTATCATTCAATATATGATAAATATTATTAAATGACATATTCGTTCTCAAACATAAGATTGTGAGCTCTAAACACTAGAACAGTATGAGATCAACCCTGGATAATATAAAAAATTGTTGAATTTGTCTTTGTTTCATGTCTAATGAAAAATTTAAGTCACCTCAGATTTGTGATGATTTATCTTAACCAACAAAAACACCTAGGTAGCTATTATATGTCTTGCAAGCTATATCAAATCAACAGCCTCTCAGAATCAATAGTTCTCCTGAGAGACCATGTCCATTCACCAACTCTTCTTCAAAGTATAACTGAAGTCATAAAAACCTGAATAATGAGGAAGAAGGGGGAAAGGAAAAGGGGGTTCCATTTTATGAGAAGAGAAAAAAAACCTTCAAGAAACCCTATTGCCCATCTCATCTAACCTACTGCTCCCTCGAGGAATATGTTGAAAGAGACACAGGAGGTCTTGTCCTGCTTAGTGCATATTCTCATGGAAAAAGTACTACATAAGACTGTGTACCAAAATCCTAAACTTAGCTCCATGATAAACGGGTTGGATGAGTAGCCTTATAATGATCTTAGCATTAGTGAATGTTTCTGATAAATACAGAAAAAATGGTGGCTGTGCCTAATAGCAGCTCATCACTATCCATTTCCTCTCCTGAAGAGGCAGGCAAATTACATTTCTGAACTTACCTTGCACTTACTAGTGGTCATCTGCCTGAGTTCTAAGCCTGTGAAATGGAAATAAGCTTTGCTACTTCCTACCTAAAATCTAGTCACTGTAAACTGCTTTACATATTCTCTTCTATACACTTCTCTCCCAACAGACCAATCTTAGAAGCTATGGGCTGAAGATGGCAAAGTTGACATTAACCTGAGTCCCTGAATGACAGTGTAGAAAAGAACTACCCTGAAAACCTAAACAGATCCTTTAAACAATTATTATTTAATGCCCTGAAACTTAGGGGGGCTATTTGTTACTGAAGCTTACTATACTCTAACCAATAAAAAAAAATCATTCACAGGAATGATGTGAAGTATAAATTTACATTGCAAATTATACAACCAGGATATACACATCAGATGGGGATAATTTATCAAAATTACACATAAATTGTCTTTTACCCTAATTTTGCATAATTTTCAAAAGAAAAAATGATACCACTATATTTCTATATTTCTGTATTTGCATTACTGTAAAACTCCTTATACTGATACATAGGAATAGAATTTTTTAAAAAATCTAAAAGGTATTATGTTAATTGTAGTGTTATTAAAATAAAAAACTTCATTGAAAAATCTAAAATTTCTCAGGTAATGCATATACAATTTTTTCTTTTTTTGTAAATGACTTCAGGAATAAATCAGATTGTAAGCTGAAATTATGTAAGAATTTCTCCAGTCTTTATTCTGATTGTCTAGTTTAAATCTGGCCAAAAGAAAGAACTATACCTCAAAGATCTAATCAAAAAGTTGGTACAGTTAGGTGGTTCAAGAAATGCTCCCATTCTCTATAGCCACTAGACTTTGAAAAGAGAGATAAAATAAAAAGAACTGAGAAGTTCTTCAGAGAATGTGAGTACATGAAATAAGACTCTGACAGTTTTTTTCAGTTTATACCCTACTTGTAAATGAATGATACATTTCATAATCAGATTCTTCTAGAAGATCATAATTTACCAGGAAACCCAAGGATAGCTCATAGTCTAAAAAGCATTCTGAAATTTTCCATTTCAGTCAATGGGCAGCCTCATCAGGTTTAAATTCAATTTGAATCTTGCCAGTTGTTCCTAGCTCCATATGATCTCTGAGTTCCATTATTTATCTTCCATTTTCAATAAACAACACCCCAGATAAACTTTCTAAACTCCATTTCTGAATTCTTAAAAAAATATTCCTAACTGCTCTTAGCTCAAATACTTACTCTCTAATGCATCTACCAAAGCAGGTACCCTAAAATACTGTTGTATCATATAAAAAGAGTAAGAATGGGGCACCTGGGTGGCTCAGTGGGTTAAGCGTCAGACTCTTGATTTCAGCTCAGGTCTTGATCTTAAAGTCATGAGTTCAAGCCCTACCCAGCATGGAGCTCACTTAAAAATAAATAACTATCTTTTATTAAACACTAAGCACTGGAATCTATGCTGAATATTGTACATATATTACGTTATTTCTACAACCACTCTATGTGGGTTATTTTTCATTCCACATAAAAAAATGAGGAGACTAAGGCTTAGAGAAGTTAAGTAGCTTGTCTTTCCTTGTAGCTTTTCAGACCCTGGCCTGTCTGACTTTAGAGCTGGAAATTTTGGCCATTATATTATGATGCCTTCAGAATAATAGCATAATAAAAAGTCCCTTAACCCACTTGTTGATCTTTAGGTAAAAACTTCTCTCTCAACTCCATCCTTCCCTGTCTCCGGGAATTCAAAAGAACTCTCTACTATGTATTGAAACATACTCTCCTTCTTTAGCAAAATTCAAACCTTCCCATAGTATGCCACACAGACATCTCTTTGGCTACACTAAACAGTCATTTCAACCTAACTTTACTACTTTACTATGTGAGTCGGTGGGTGGGTGGGTAAGTGGATAGTGGATAACTATTCCCTTACCTCCCATACAGTAAGTGTGATCACCTTCTGATTTCCTTGTCCAACAATCTTTTATTTTCTGTCCCTGCCATTTTCTTCCTCCATTCTGCTCAGACCTCAGATTCACACATATACACACTTGCCCACAAGACTCCAAAAATATTTATTGAACATCTATCACCTACTGTGAGGTAGGGTCTCTTCTAAGCTCTGGAAAAACAGGAGTGGACAAAGTTGAAAGAGTTCATACCCTTAACAAGTTTTCATTCTGGTAGGACTAACCAGTATCTTGATGTTATTCATAGAGAACTTGAAGTTCAAAGAACTTACATAGTAGCTGAAGTCATGGAAGTCAAAACTGAAAGAGAAGAATATTAGTGATGATCCAAAGACATATGTATGAGAATTAGTCCTTGGACAGGAGAGTACAGGAGAAACTAAAAAACCTTGCAAGCTTTTGATTCTGTGATATTAGAAATTGGGGAATTGTCATTTATGGGTGGGAGGCTAATGCTAGTAAAGTGGAATCTATTATCCTTTTATTATACCTCCTAGATTATTTTTCTGGAGAACTACCATTCTAATAATATTCTTCCTATGCTCAGCAAACTTAATTTTACCATATTTTTCTCCAAATGATCATTGTTCGTTTGTATCCAAAAACAATAATTTGCCACTACGGAGAGTAAATCATTGTCTTTTTCCTTTTCTAGTTGCATATGCATGGAAAGTTTGGCTGGCAAACTCAAATTACAAAATTTTGGTATATATAATTTAGTACAAGGAACAAAAAGAATTATGGGTATTGCCCAGAGTCTGTAAGATTATTGTTGCTGTTTCTACTGTTTTGCAAAACTGATTACAAGTTTAGGGATTAATTTCTAGCTCATTCTTGTTCTTTATCATTTTTAAAAACTTTTTATTTTTGCATACATTTCAGTTTGTAGTATAAATCTGGGCACCTAGTCTGTGCTTAATAAGTACTCATCACTGTTGCTTTTGGGGAATCTTTACTTCAGTTTATAAATGCATTATTACTTCCTCCTCAAGAAGGGTCAAATCCTCTTAATAACCACTCACTTTACAAACAGAAAATGTAAAAATAATCAATGTATGGTTGGAAACAAATTCACTTTACTGTGCCTCAAATATGTAGTTAAGAATGGAACATAAAAACCTTGTTATTTTACTCCTATCCACCCACCCTCTAAACCACTCTTCCTTCTTAAGTACATGGTCAAGAAAGAAAATAAATGTTTCTAGTTGTTCCATGCTTTGTCCCAATGAGGTTAAATTTTCCTTAAGCACGTATAGTGTTTTATGTGTTCCTATATGGTTTCTTATCTATGACCACATTTGCCCTTATAGTAGCCCCAGGAGATAAGTAGGCAGTATTACTATGCCCATCATGCACAGATAAGTTCCATGTTCAAGGACCTTGCTTAAAAGCACACAACTTGATATTGGCAAATCAGGTCTCCAGATATACTGACCATCCATCTTCTTTCTCCTAAACCAGGCAACCTCTGAGGCTGGACTAGCATTTTTCTCAATTAAAGCTATCTACATTAATTACAGCTGTTTTCCAAGTACATAGATGGGGTAGTGAACAGCTGTTCTTAAACCTAAAGAGGAACAAGGGCACAACCGCAGAGAAGGACAACAGGAAGCATCTTTCAGGCAATTTACAACTTGAGGCCAGGCCTGCATCTGCTGTGACAAATAGAAGAGACGATTGGGTAATTACCTATGATGTTAATCCCTATAGATGACTGTTCTCCTTAAACCCCTCAAATCATTTTGTCCTTAGGAGTATTTCCTTCCTTCTCGTACTCTCACATTTTCTGGCTAATTATATGGTAAATACTGTGAGGGCAGGGACAGGGTCTTCTATGTCCCACATAACTAGACTGACTGGCTCAATTGGTGCTAATGAGAACAAGGGTGTCATTCAGGGTCACAGAAGGGAAAGAAACCATCACTGGGCTCTACAGGAATCTGCCGAGGGTTCTTGTTTACAAGTGCTACTGGGTAGGTGTGGATGGATGGTCCTTAACATCTTTTCCTGATTTCCTAACAGGCCACATTCAGTCTGTTCTTCAAGGTTCTACTTTCCACCTTCTCCATGAAACTCTTCCTGAATATGCCAAGTCCATTTCCCACTTTAACAGAATCCCTTAGACTCTGAATGACTTTTTAGCCTTAAATTATATCTTATCCCTTTGCAATGCTAAAGGAAGTCAGGGAAGGCGCTAAGCAATGTAGAATTGAAAAGCTAGGCAAGGCCTCATGGCTCACCTGGAGGCTACCATAGACTTTAGTGGATGAATAAAAGATGCAGCAGGGAGGTGGGAGTAGAGCATCACAGAGGACCACTTAAGCAAAGATACTGACCTGACCTCTTATGGAGGTCTAGTCCACCATAACTACCCTAAATAAATTCAGATAATGTCTATGAATAATCAAGAAATGGTCTTCTTTTCATAAAAGTGTTTTTTTCCCTTTTTAAGGTATTTTTTATTATGTTCAGTTAGCCACTGCAGAGCACATCATTAGTTCTTGATGTAGTGTTCAATGATTCATTAGTTATGAATAACACCCAGTGTTCATCACAACACGTGCCCTCCTTAATACCTATCACTGGGTCACCACATCCCTCCACCCCCTCCCCTCTGAAACCCTCAATTTGTTTCCTAGGGTCCATAGTCTCTCATGGTTCATGTCCCTCTCTGATTTGTCCCCCTTCAGATTTCCTTCCCTTCCCCTATGGTCCTCTGTGTTATTGCTTATGTTCCACATATGAGTGAAACCATCTGACAATTGTCTTTCTCTGCTTGACTTACTGCATTTGGCATAATCCCCTCCAGTTTGATCCATGTCAATGCAAATGGTGGGTATTCAAAGTAAGGATTCTCAGGTCCTCAAAAGCAATGCTGAACATGATACTAAGTTACATGGCTTTTAAAAATCAGTTAAATTTTCTAGGCCTCAATTTCTTCATCTTCAAATTGTAATGATGCTTCTCTTTCTGCTTTCTTAGGATAAAATTGAAGACAAAGTTCAGATGACGTAATATATGTGAAATATGCAAAAAAGCACTGGAGCAAACGTAAGGAATTATTATCTAATTTGGCTACTACATTGAAAGACAACACAGCTCTCTGAAAATATGTGTGACATACATATGAGTCATCTGTTTTCAACCCTCCTTCACCCAGGGCAAATCTGCATGTAAAATCCCCAGGTAGGGTAATCAGGCATGACTGCAAATGGTTCTCTTCCCCCTTTCTTTTTCTTTCACCTTCCAGGATTTTGGATCTAAGTAATGCTCAGAAGAATCAACTTGAAAATATCTACTTGGAGCCACTCTGTATCTCTTTCCTGATATAAGAACCCATTTTAATTTTCATTGTTTCTCAATGTCTAACACAGAAAGTGCTGTTTAATAAAATTTGATGAATGAATGAAGTTGCAAAGACTTAGGATTTATTCATTAATTAATTTGGTAATTTATACCAAGAATATATCCAGGTCATTTAGGAAATGGCTCCTCTTTCTTGTGATTTAGATCCACTAGTTAATTGGTTTCTCTGCCTGGCTGATTGTCAGCCGAGACGCCTACATTGCTTATAACCAACATGTCCATAAACAGAGCAAAGTTATTAATTTAATCTGCTTCAGTTGGTGGGCAATGTGAGGGAACCGGCCTGTGTGTACATAGTTCCCTTGGGTTTGTTTGTTTGCTGGATTACCACCTCAGAGAAAGCCAGGCTGTGTCTGTCTACACAACACCCACATGACGGTGCTATTTAGGCTACGTAGCCAAACAACTCATTGATTCAGTGGCAAGTATCAATTGCTTGACTGAATTTTGGTTGTCTAATGGAATGGAATGGTTAATGAACTTCGATTGGTTGATCCAATAATGCCATGGAGACAGATTCTTTTAGTATTTTTGCATAGAAAATATATATTTCTTTACTTGAAAAGACTAAGAATGTTTTATTCACCTTCACACAAATAACTGGCCTAGGCTGATATAAAAATACATTGGTTTAGCAGGCAAGAAATCTGCCCTGTCATTGTCCTTCTACCATTACCTGTTTGACCTTAAATATATTTCAACCTCACACCTCGCCTCTTCTCCTCATCACCATACTCTAACTCACCTCTCACTTCTGGGCTCAGTGTTATGTTTTGTGAATAAGAAGCTTAAATCAGTACATTTACATTTGGGTTTAATGAACTTCTGATGATATACCCATACTGGCCTTTGCCATTACAGAATCTTTGCTTCTACAGCTTTTAAGTATCTAACTACTTGTGACTCATCCTGACTATACACTCAATCTATTATACAATGATCCTATCTCAGAGAAGTGAAGAGCACAGGCAACACTTCCCAGTGATGGGGTGCCTGGGTGGTTCAGTCATTAAGCATCTGCCTTCAGCTCAGGTCATGATCCCAGGGTACTGGAATAGAGCCCCACACCGGCCTCCCTGCTCAGCAAGAAGCCTGCTTCCACCTCTCCCACTCTGCCTCCTTGTGTTCCCTCTCTTGCTGTCTCTCTCTTTTTGACAGAGATATATATATATATATATATATATTATATATATATATAAATACGCATACTTCCTAGTGATATTGACACCTAAGCTTTATATTAGACCCTGGGAAGATATTAGACTCGTGAAGAAGTAGAGAAAAAGGGGGAAGGTTTCAGAGACAGAATTATGAGCAAAGGCATAAAGACGAGAGAAATCACAATCCTTCCATAGAAGTGGGTGCTGATCAACTTACCTTGAACATAAACTGACAGATATAGCAATAGTTAGAATTAGATAATTAGGCAGTGCCATGGTGTGGTGGCTCTCATATCTAGTCAACAAATGCTATGTTTTACTATTTTTCAGGACTGCTTTAAGTAATTACAAAGACCCTTACATTCACAAACCTGGAAGTCCTTCATGGCTCTAGGACACAGAATTGGCATCAATGAGCAATATGGTTAGAAGAGAAAAGATGTTTGTGTTAAAGCAGGAATATGAGTTGGGAAGTGGCCATAAGGATCTAGGGGAGAAATGATGAGGGCCTATACTGAAAGGCAGTGAGGTGGGTACAGAAAAGGTATTATTTTGCTTGGCATAACCATTACCTGAGAAATCACAGACAAGAACCTCCACCATTCCTTCCACAGGGCGGCACAGTTCGCCTGTGCTAATCTAGGATTGTGGTAACTTAGGGTGTATTTTACATTATTTTTTTTTTAACTAGCAGTTACAAAAACATGTCAGAGCTGCACGCCAATTAATGAACCCCTGCAGGCTGGGCTGAGGTTTTTTTAGAGGCTATAGGAGATCTGATGGCATGGCAGCCAAAGGGAGGCCTCTGGTCCCACAGTGCAGTCCTCTGTGGCCTATGTCCATGGCAAGCGGCTTCCCTTGTTAACACAGGCACAGATCTTAGCTGTGTGTTCCAAGAACTGTCGAGCTGGGACTCTTCCCCTGGCTTTTACCAGCCTTCCACGTGTGTTCTCAAGAGAACTTCTCAACATGGTACAAAACAAAAAGCAGATCTGGAGGGAGGCAACTTCTGTTTGAGTCCCTCCTGCTCACTGACCAGCCCCATGATCATGAATGAAGCCTGGAATCTTCCTACTTCTCAGGTCCTTCCTCTACAATATGGATAAAACTCCCAAAGCTACCCTATAGAGTTGGAAAATAAGGTTTCCTTGTGGATCTGGGCAAACAAGATTGCCTGTGAAAAACCTATTCCAACAATAAAACATTCTACACATGCTCACATGTAGTATTGTTGTATAAGTACTGCGTGATGTTTTAGTTCTCTGTTTCGGAAAAAAACACCCCAGAACTTAGACGCTTACACCAACAAAGATTTAGTATCTCTCTCAAATCTGTGGATTGGCAATCTAGATGGTTTTATTTTTGCTGGTCGCAATCAGTCATATGGCTACAATATCTGATGGCTTGTCTGCAAGTTGGTGCCAGCTGCCATCTGTCATGCCTCTTCCATGAGACTTCTCATCCTACAGTAGGAAGGACTGGACCTCTTCAGAACATGGGAATCTTAAGGCCCCAAAAGGGAAACTGGAAGCTGCAAGATCTCTTAAGTTTTAGCCTCTGAAATCACATTACTACGCCATATTCTATTTATCGGTCAAAACAAAATGCAAGGTCAGTCCAAGCCTAGAAGGAAGGAAAAATATATTCTCTCAGTCGGAGGAGTGGTGAAGTCATGTTGCAAAGGAGAATGGGAAGAACTACTGTAGCCATCCTTGAAAATAATCTACCACATGGGATAAAAGGAGCAATATGATATGGCCAGGACTGAACACAAAGCTCAGGGGCAATCATAATCTAAACCTAGTTCCTCTTTTTAGGTTTCTTCTTATGACGCTTCATATGTACAAACACCTAGACTATATGCCCTCTCCAGAAGTCCTTCCAGAAATCTCAGAGTCCTAGATTAGCATTATTTCTTCATCTTACCTAGGAATTTTTAAAGTGTAATTTAAATAGAAAAGAACATATAACAAAATGGTCTTTCTCCTTATTGCTATTTCTGACACTACTAAAAATTGATATGAGAACCAGTCAAAGGCATGAAACTTGCCTTTAAGCTTTAAGTTTCACCCGGAAAATTAAAATAATAATGCCTAAATCAAGAAGAACTCTTTAGATAATAGTAAAAATAAACTTCCCCTTCTGATCACCAGCCCTAGGAGAATCCTTGACATGCCCATAAGACAAAAAGTGCTAAACAGATTCCCCAAACTCTGCTTGGGTTATTAGTGGTATATCCCCTGAGCATACTCCCTCCATCCCCTATAAACTTCCAAGGTGTCACTCTATATCCTCCACTACCTTCCCAGGCACAGCCCCTGTTGATAGAGAATTCTTAACTAAATTCAGATATTCCTGGTAAGCCCTTTAAATTCTAACCTGAGAAGTGATATGCTTCGGAATTTCTTGTCCTTTTTCTTCTGGCCTCCTAGCTTTTCAGCTTGTCTTCTATCCCTGGCTATAGCTAATCTGATAAAATAATCTAGATTAAGAAGTTCCTGAACAATACTAGCTACAGAAACCTAGCCTCCTCCAACAGCATTTACTTTTTTACTTAGCAGGCTTCAAAGCTTTAAATCAAAGAATGATGGGGACAAAGACTGGGACATTATTGCAGCTGGGCTGGAAGGTATTTTGGAGGAAGACACTGTGAACTTTGGTTCGTAGTTTTTAAACAAAAGGAATGCATTTTTTTTTAATGTGTGATATCCATATAAGGAAAGCATCTTATAAAATTTTTGTAAAGGCTAAAACATTTTGCTATTCATATCTTTAGGCATATTGGTATCAATCAACTTCCTTATAATGGAAACTCAGCTAACCAAAGGCTTCCATGGAAGCCGTTCCATAGGAACGGGTATTGAATTCAAACTCAGCACCTCACCATATAAGCCTGACTCAGGATGGGTTGCCATGGGTTTGGGCACCTATTAGCTAGCTTTCTGTAAAGTAAGCTAAACACTCTAAGAGCCACTGGCCTTACCCACATAGACAGTTTAGTCTTTGATGGGGAGGGGAGAGGAGAGGTGATGTTCTCCATGATGCTCTTCATTGAAAATTTCTTCCAACTTCATGCCTCAAAGCCTGTAAACCCCACCCCTCAAAATTCATTCTCTTGAGTTTTTAAATTCACTATTTCTCTATTAAGAGGAACCAGGTAGGGACACCTGGGTGGCTCAGTCGGTTAAGCGGCTGTCTTTGTCTCAGTTCATGATCTCAGGGCCCCAGGATCCAGCCTTCATCAGGCTCTCTGTTCAGTGGATCTGTGCTTCTCCCTCTGCCCCTCCCTCCCACCACTGCTTATGTTTGTGCACTTGTGTACATGTGCTTTCTCTCTCTCTCAAAAATGAAATCTTAAAAAAAAAAGAGGTAAAATATGAAGCTATTTCTGATCCACATCTTCAGTAGACCATAGTCTGTCCAAACTTCAGCTGGGACCAGGGTTCTGTGGAAAAAGATTGTAATTCAGAGACTCAAAGAACTTTAATTAACTGAAGGACTTCTGCAGACTGTGGACTCTAGATATAGTTCCAAAACTTCTGTCTACACCAGACTCCTTACTTTTGTCTCTGTGGGGACTGATAAGAGCCATTTAAATTCATGTAGGTGTGTTTTTCTGGAGGAAAGGCTTCCCCTTTCATCACATTCCTTATCAGGTCCTTGATTAAAAAAAAAGTTTAGGGGCACCTGGGTGGCTCAGTGGGTTAAAGCCTCTCCCTTCGGCTCAGGTTATGATCCTGGGGTCCTGGGATCGAGCCCCGCATCGGGCGCTCTGCTCGGCGGGGAGCCTGCTTCCTCCTCTCTCTCTGCCTACTTGTGATCTCTGTCTCTCAAATAAATAAATAAAATCTTTTTTTAAAAAAAGTTTAAAGTGTTGAAAAGATGCAGGGTGGGATAAGGGATACAAGGCAGTTCAGGAGTTGCTGAAGTAGTGGGTGAAGGGAGGGGAGCAAATCTGAACAGGAAGGCAGAGTGCCCTCTAGATTAATTGTCCTGTAGTCACAGCTTGGCTGTAGGCTCAGAGTGACTTGTAATCCAAACTGTGCTCAGCAGTGATCCAGACTATGTCCCGAACTTGAAGAAGCTTCTTTAAAGTACCCTCAGAAACCCTATCCCAGAAGAGGTATCGGGGCCCTTGTTCCTGAGATACCATGACCTCCCCTAACCGGTTTCCCCACAGTTTAGAGTCTCTCATGAAAGGGCTGCACTACGTACTTGGGCAGGGGAATAACTTCATTCCTCATCTATCCCTTCCTCTCTTTACCTGGAGATTCAGAATACAGAAAAGCCTTTCTTGTTGTTACATGAAAAAGGAAGAACAAGGGGCACCTGGGTGGCTCAGTGGGTTAAAGTCTCTGCCTTTGGCTCAGGTCATGATCCCAGGGTCCTGGGATGGAGCCCTGCATTGGGCTCTCTGCTCAGCAGGGATCCTGGTTCCCTTCCTCTCTCTCTCCCTGCCTCTCTGCCTACCTGTGATCTTTGTCTGCCAAATAAATAAATAAAATCTTAAAAAAAAAAAAAAAGGAAGAACAGGGATCTGGTTCAGGACTGAGGGGGCACATGAACACACTGGTCTAATAGCTTGGCTCTGGCAGGGGAGAGGGCAAGTAGGGGTTGGGATAGATGGGTTAGACCTAATGACCAGCATCCCTTGAAGAAATAGCCACAGTAAAGCCATGCCATTCACAAGAAATATTTTCTTGCTTATTCTTATTTTTTGGCTCCTATGGGTAGGTGCAAAGAATAACCTCTAGAAGAGCCTAAAACTCATATAGCACAGTCAATCAGGCACACATCCACATAGGTAGAAGTGGTACCTGGAGAAAGATTTATCTTGGCCTTATGCCTCACCCCAATGCCTCCACCTCTCTCTACTCCATAGCCCCATACATTAAAAAATATCCATATGATACCACCAAAAGTATCTTCCAGGTATATTTTTCTCCTAATAATATGTAAACTATACACACCACATGCAAACTTCTCCATTCTGCTCCATTTTCTTGGTGGTAAGGGAAGATTTTAAAAAGATAATAAAACAGCCAGGTCTGTTTCTTTAAGTGTGTTCATAGTGTTCTGTGATTTATGACTTCCATGGATGTTTATTTAAAAAGACTTCATGTGAGGGGGCACCTGGGTGGCTCAGTGGGTTAAAGCCTCTGCCTTCAGCTCAGGTCATGATCTCAGGGTCCTGGGATCGAGCCCCACATCGGGCTCTCTGCTCCGTGAGGAGCCTGCTTCCCTCCTCTCTTTCTGCCTGCCTCTCTGCATACTTGCGATCTCTGCCTGACAAATAAATTTTAAAAAAATCTTTAAAAAGGCTTCACGTTAATAATGTTATGTGGTCAAACAAGTTTGGGAAGTGCTAGATTTAGAAAAATTAAATAAGTTTATCATTGAATCTTCACTATATAACATGCATTATATATTTTCAAGAAGTGAAGCTCCTCTCAAATGTATTTTGACCATAGAATTTGTCTCACACAAAGAGCATTCTTTTCACTAATGTGTTATGAATATTTTAGGAAATGCTTAAACAAAAATCAGCGAAAAGAAATTCTGCAACTGGTTCTGGCTTTAAGACGTATTTAATATTCAACCTTAGTTATCTAATGCTGTATTACAAACACCCCAACATGTATTGACATAAAATAGTATTTCCCACCTCATGGTTTTGTGTGGATCATAAATCCAAGAACACCTTAGCTGGAGGCTAAAGGTATGGGTCTGAGTTTCCCACAGGCTGTAATAAAGGTGTTAGTCAGGGGTACAGTCATCTCAAGGCTTAACTGAGAAAGAATCTCTTCCTAGTTGAGTTCCTTTGAGTTGTTGGACTGAAAACCTCAGCTTTTTACTGTCTTTTGGCCAAAACCTGCCCCCAGTTCTTTGCCATGGGAGCCTCTGAAGCTTGCTTTATTATAGCAAGCACATGAGAAGAGCCAAATGGAGAACAGGCAAAGGAAAATCACACTGGTTACAACCTAACCTCAGAAATGGTAGTCTACCATGTTTGCCATATTCTGTTTGTCAGAAGCAAGTCACTAGGTCCAATTTACACACAGGGAGAAGATTACAGAAGAGCGTGAAAACCAAAAATCGGGTATCACTTGAGGGCATTTAAGCAGAAGGTAATCACAGCTATTAACAAAGATCACAGGATCTTCAATATAGAACAGTCTTGGGAGATTATCTAATTTCCATACTGAAATCTACCACTCATCTTCTCAGTGTTAGTTTGGTGCCTTCTCCACTATTGCAGGCTGCCTCAGTATTTACATCTATAAAATGGGATTAGGGATCTCTGGACAGCCTTTCCCCTTCAATAACTATCTGTGATAAACCAAAACAATCAAAAAAGTAAAAGTACTTCAAAAAGCATAAAATGATAGCTACCCAAGGTTACATTTTATCATTATTTTTAAAAGATTTATTTATTTTAGACAGGAGGGGTGAGGGTGGGGCAGAATGAGAGGGAAAGAGAATCTCAAGCAAACTTCCCACTGAGCACAAAGTGCAACAGGGGGCTTGATCTCATGACCCCAAGATCCTGAGCCAAAATCAAGAGTCAGATGCCCAACCAGCTGAGCCACCCAGGTACCCCAAAGTTACATTTTATCATTATTGTTTCTACTAGCAATACTGTTAATGATGTTTAGGCTTAGCACCAATCAGATTTGTAAAATAAGGTTTATTTTTACTTCTCCTTTCTCTCTTTGGTGGTGCTTTTACAAGCTTTGGGAAGATGAATATTTCCTTTTGAGAGAGCTCACAGAGCCAGACATCCTGTCTTGTCTCTTTCCCACATACTCGCTTCCAGTGTCATTTGCTAGGCATTCCTCTTCTCATTGTACTTGTATCAGAGCCCAGTAATCTTGAGTTCCATCCTATGAGTTTCTCTCTCAGGGGCAAAGCCTGTTCAACCTAATAGAATTAGGCTTCCTTCCTAAAGAGCCCCATGTGAAAAGAATAGGTCTGGGACACTACAGAGACCCAAACATCCTGCTATCTCATTCCTCCACATCCTACCTGTCACATGCATTAGAGGAAGAGGTCCGCTGAGTCCTCCACAATCCCTACAACTGAAGTGTTGTCACACATACTGAAACCTTACCTCACCTGCCTCACCTGATACAGAGATACCATTTTTTGAGGAGCCACTCTGTGCTGGTCATTTCTTTAAGCACTCTATAGGAGTATTTTTCATTTTCAAACACATATGCTCAAGTTTATAGGTGAGATAAATGAGGCCAGAAAAGGTATAATTCTTTGGCCAACTTCATGACCAATAGAACAGGAATCAGACCAAGGTGTGTCTGATTTCAAAGTCCAACCTTATGTTTGTTTCCCACATCATCATGAATTTCCAGGTTCTTTGTCATATTCCCCAGCAAATTCTAAGCAGCATAGAGAAAAATTTATTTTATCTGTAACCTCAGTGCCTGGCCTAGTATTGGAATTGTTATTAATTAACCAATAATTAATGCACTGCCTATTTCAAGTATATTTATGATTTCATCATTCTTTCTAAGATCCTTGAGGACAACTTCACCTTATACTCCCCTCAGTAGCCAAGACCAGTCTTACAAAATATTACAAATGAATTGTTTATTTCTTCTCATCCTGCCTGGCAGGCAGTGACGCCATAAGGCAATTTCAGTGACGATGTGTAGAAAAGATTATTTTGTTAGAGATTAAACACCTAACCCCAGTCAAGCAATAAATGTCTGCCAGGGGATGGTTTCATGTCACACTATTACTGAGAAGAAAAAAAAAATGAACTGAAGGTCCCAGTGAATGTTGTTCTTTGCATACAAAGGATGGGACCTCATACTGAGGGCTTCCCTTTAATTTGTTCTAAATTATCTCCTTCACACTTCAAAGAAAGCAACCTGATCTTTTATGTTTCTCATTGAAAGCCAGTTTATCTGCATATGTGAGGAAAGAAGAGGAAATCAGGAGCTTCTCGATGGTCTTTACACTTTCTCCTGAAATATTTTGTTCCAAAATATTTGTTCTTCCAGGAGTCTGACATAGTACCTATTTAATCTCCATAAGCTGCCCGCATTTTAAACTTATTTCAGCCTTAAACACTACCCAGGTTCAACTGTGTATACAATTAAAGTGTTTGTTTATAGAGCTTTCCATCAGAAGCATAAAATAATAATCAAGTATCATTGCCAGCAAAAGTCTTCTTGATACTTTCCAAATTTCTTTCACATTCATTCACCTTGTCTCTACTTTTTGGCTCCTTATTTCCTTCCTTCCTGAAGTAATTGAGAATGGGAATCTCTCTGTCAAGTTATTCCTCACTCTTTTGCCAAACATTCTTTATTTCCCTTATTTATTGAACTCATGCGTGTCCCTGGAGTTTACATTAATCCAGAGATTCACTGGATTCCAATTTAGTATTTCCTTTGCCATTAAATTCATCTCTCCATTACTGTTCAAGCCTTTAACAGTATGCATTGGTGCCAGAAAATATAACATTTATCTTCACAGCTGAGGTGCAAATAGGATATTTCTCAAAATATCTTGCCCTTTATCCAGGAGTTATAAAAGACAAAAAAAAATATTCTGCCTAACTTAATGTCAGCTTCCTAGCTCCAGCTGTGCAGTCTCCAGTTACAATAACAACTATCATCTGTATGGTTTAAGACTGGTCAAAGATTTACTAAATGCACACATGTTATAATAATACCTCAGTTCCTTCTGTGTAGATTTTCATGAGTATTTAAGTCATTTGGAGTAAAATATGAAAAGCGGTTTTGCATTTGTCGACATTGTTATTGAAAAACCCTCACTGAAAATTACTCAAACACATGGAAAAAGAAGTCAGATCACACAAACTCCAAGACAAGAACCAGTCAGAAAACAAGATTAGCATCTTGTACAGTGGATGTAACAGCCACCTGGTCCTTCCCAAGTACCTTGGGCTCCTTGCTCAGGGATAGCTCAGTAGTTCCTTCAACAGCCTAGTTCCAGTCTCATTCCCCTAGGGAAGATCCTCCCTGCCCCCAGTGCTCAAACAAGCCACACCCTCATATTTGTGTCTGACAGCCACAGAGTCTGAGGGAATATGAGTCTTGGTCAAGAGCTGGACCACTATGTCCTCATAACACATATCATAATATTTCTTCCCTGAGCCAGATTCTCCTACCTGGGCTTTTGATCAAAGAGCATCTTCAAGCAGTAGCTAAGCATCTTACATACAAAATATAAAATTTTTTAAAGCTGCAAATATGTAGAAGAAACAAAATTTAAGAACTTGAAAGCTGTGGGAAAAAATGGGAAATAAGCAATTGTTTCTATTTTTATATGTCTTAATATAAAGTCACTTGTTAAAATTAGGAATGTGAAATTATTAATTTAACATTTAAAATACCCATAAAATTCTCAATTTTGGTTCATTGAATGATGAAAGGTCTCCCCAGTCTTCAAATAGATTTTGGAAATGGAACTTATTTTTAGAAGGGATGAAGAATATTGAGTCTTGGATTTATATAGATAGATTTATATATATTATTTATATTTACATATATTAATTATATATAATATATGTCCATATATTGTATATATTTATATATTATATAAGATGACAAAATATTCTCCGGGTGACTTTTATAATTCCATATTTTATTTCTAGGACTTCACATCTCCATTAATAACATTGTGTTGGGTCCTGCATAAGGTAATTTAGATTTTTAAAAATCAGCAAAAAAAGCTTCCTTTGTGCTCATTATCTAGCTAACTCTCATATTTCAGGAGGGACTAGGAGAAAGTGGTACTGATTTATGAAGCAAATAAGTGGAGATTTGAGAAAAAAGCACTTGACCCAATGATGTACAATTGCGTTCCCAATTGCACAACTTATTAACTATGTGATTTAGGAAAAACACCTCAAACTCTGACAATTTTTCACCTGAAGGGATTAGTGGTATATTTCATATCCACCTTACAAGGTTTCTATGAGACTCAAACAGAATGACACAAAAGAACTTTCTAGTAAATAACAGAATCTATTATTTAAAATGTTCATATATAGATGCCTCCTAAAATATTGCTTCTTTATTCATGCTGCCCATTATAATTAGTGAGGATAGATCTTATTGAGTTCAAAAATGTTTGAGCATCTTATTGGGTCTGTCATTACTGGCTTCCACATTTCCATTCTAGGTCTGAGTTGGGAAGGGGGTTTCTAATCACAGCTCCCAATAGCCAGAGGGCTACAGCACTAGCAGAGTTCCAAAAGAACAGGTGATATTTTTTTTGTCATGCATCATCACAGCAACTGCAAATAGGACAGTTTTATATCTTCTTCTCCAGCCTTTTCTTTTTCTTCCCTTATCACACTGGCTAGAACTGTTGGCAAAATATTGAATCAAAATGTTAATAGAAGGCATCCTTATCTCTTGATATTTCATGAGTCTTAGTTATTTTTCCAATATTTTCTGACTACTGCAAAACTAAACATACCCCAATTTGGGTTGTCTAAAGTCTCTTTTTTATTAAATATATTTTGTAATTTTTTTTAATTTTTGTCAAGAATACCCCAGAAATCATATTGAGTTCTCCTCACTACATTATATAAAGTGGTACAAGAAGCTACAACTAATATCTTCTCTTAACTTCTGATACTTTGTTATCAATGTATAGAAATGCAACAGATTTCTGTATATTAATTTTATAAAATGAAACTTTACTGAATTCATTTATCATTTCTAGTAGTTTCTTGGTGGAATCTTTGGGGTTTTCTATATATAGTTACCATGTTATCTGCAAGTAGTGACAGTTTTACTTCTTTCTTACCAGTATGGATAATTTTATTTCTTTTTCTTGTCTGTTTCTCTGTCTGCTGTGGTTAGGGCTTCCATTACTAAGTTGAATAAAAGTGGTGAGAGTGGACATCTGTATTTTATTTCTGATCTTAGAGGAAAAGTTCTCAGTTTTTTCATCATTGAATGTAATATTAGCTGTGGGTTTTTCATATATGGCCTCTATTATATTGAGGTTTGTTCCCTCTAAACTTACTTTGTTGAGAGTTTTTATTATAAATGGATGTTGTACTTTGTCAAATGCTTTTTCATCTATTAACATGACCATATGGCTTTTATCCTTTCTCTTGGTTGATGTATCACATTGATTGATTTGTAAATACTGAACCACCCTTGCATCCCTTGAATAAATCCTACTTTTATTCTTTTTAAAGTATTGTTCAATTTAATTTACAAATACATTGTTGAGAATTTTTGCATCTATGTTCATCAGAGATATTGATCCTTTTTTTTTGTAGTGTCTTTATCTAGCTTCAATATCAGGATAATGCTGGACTCATAGAATGAATTTGGAAGCTTTCTTTCCTCTTCTATTTTATGGAGTAGTTTCAGAAGAATAGGTATTAACTCTTCTTTAAATGTTTGGTAGAAATCAGCTGTGAAGGCATTTAAATTTAAAATTTAAAGTTGACATATAATTTTTCAAGTGAGTTTTATACTTTTTCCTGAAGTCTGCTCTTACTGTTACCACTTTGAAGGTAACCTGTGTTCAATCTCTGTCTGCTTTGAGATTTTTCTTTTATCTTTAGTTTTCTGTAGTTTCAAGATGATATATTAAATACTATAGTATTTGTGGTCCCCCAAGAAAGATATGTTGAAGTGCCAACCCTAGTACCTCAGAATGTGACCTCATTTAGAAATAGGGTCTTTATAGGTAACCAAGTTAACATGAGATCGTTACATAGGCCCTAATCCAATATGACTGGTATCCTTCTAAAAAGTGGACATTTAGACACAGAAATGGGTACACACACAGGATAGATGATATTAAAGAGAATTTAAGATATTAAGAGAGAATTTAAGATATTAAGATAATTTCATGTGAAAACAAAGGATTGGAATGCTGCATCTACATGCCAAGGAGTAGTTGAAGATACCAGGAAATAGAGAAGCATGAAATAGATCTTTTCCTACCAACATCTTGATTTCAGATTTATGGATCCCAGAAGGGTTAGACAATACACTTCCACTGTCCTAAGTCATCCAATTTGTGGTATTTTGTTACAGCAGCCCATGGAAACTAATATGCCAAGAGATGGCTTTCATTACATTTTTCTCAACCTATTATACTGGCCCAAACTGTCAGTGCATCATTAGCACAAACAAATTATCTTACTTGGGGACTATAGCATTTGGAATTTAGGACTTAATGTCTAAAAATTTCTCCAAATTTGTTAAAGACATCATCTCTTCACAAATTTCTTCTCTTTTCTCTTCTGAGATACAAATATATGGTAGATCTCTTCACCATGAAGAGATTCACCATGAAGAGATTCACCATTTATCTCATATACTTTTTTCCATCTTTTTTCTTCTCTGTGTGCTTCAGCCTGGATATTTTCTAACATTTATTTCTAGTTCACTGATTTTTTAGTCTGTTGCGCTTGCTGGAAAAATATATAGTGTATTAAATTCTCCATTTTACTTCTTGTACTTTTCAGTTCTAGCATTTCTATTTCATTCTGCTTTGTAGATCCCAGTTCTTTGGTTACATTATCTATATTTTTATCTTACATATATTAATCATAATTATTTTGAAACCTATATCTGATAATTCTAACCTATGATTCTCTATTTATTGTCTTTTTTTGTTTTCTTTTTCTTTTAGTTGTCAGTCATTTAGCCTTGTTTCTTGGCTTACCTGATAACTTTTGACTGAATGCTGTATATTTCTTATAAAAATTATAGTGACTCTATGTGATGTTATCTTTCTTCAGATAGAGTACTACCATATAAGCTTGATCCAATTAGGGCTCACCTATTTCAGATTAGCCTTTACTTCTTGAGTATAATCCTTTCAAGCACCTCATCATAAATCGTGGAGTGTTCACCAGAGTGGCTCTTACTTGATGGGGTCTGATTCCCCAGAGTCAGGAAGCTGCCAAATTTCTGCTACATTTTTTGGGCTTTTTGCAGCAGTTTTGCATGCTTTTTGAAAGTATTACCCCCACGTGCACTACCATAGAGTAAGCAAGTGTCTTCAGGGGAAATTTTTCAAAAAGATACAGGTTCACCTCTTGGTAATTTACTTTTTTATGGTATTTTCCCCCTCAAATTACGGCTGTCTTGATAACTCTGGACTCCATGTTTTGTCTCCCTAACCTGTGAGGCTGCCAGCAGCTCTAGGCTGTTGGCTTTGGTGCCATAATCTGTGAATCAGCAAAGACCCTGAGGGGGGGAAAGCAGCCATAAATGTCAAGCTCACTTCAATGCAATTCATTCTTCTTCATAATCTTGGATCTTAATGCCTAGTTGCTGTAATGCTTTCAAAGGGTCACTTTCTACCCCCCCGCACACACACCCATACCAAAATCTAACTCATAAATTTCTTAGTAGAAGGTTTCATCTCATACCACTAATAACATCATAGGCAGAAATAGAAGTGTTTCCCTTTCTGTTGTTGTTTCAGTATAATAACAAAGGAGATGATAATTTCTGCCTTGCTCACCCCATGGGAAAATCTAAAGTTAATTTAGTCTGGAGAAGGAAAAATAGTAGGAAAGGAAATTAATTTTGTAACTTATTCACCATATCTTCATTGAGTACCCAAATTGTACAGGCATCCTTAAGCAGAAAAGAAAGCTGCTCTCATGAAACTTTCATCCTACAAATTTAAATAGATTGATACATATGTAAGAAGTTATCAGAGAATGATAACAGTTACACAGAGAATTAAAATGGGAGAATGACTACTTTGGACTAAGCTGTCAGGGAAAGGCTTTCTGGGTGGGATATTACTGAAATGGAGACCTGAATGACAAGAAGATAGCAGTCGTCTGAAGACTAAAGGGAGTAACATTCCAAACAGAGGGAAGAGCTAACACAAAGGTAAAACACCAAGACAGAAATGAGTAAACAGAAATATTAATGCCAACCCTCCTGTGTGCAACCTCTCTCTTTCTCTATTTTTGGATCTTCCCATCATCACTCCTACTGGAGAAACTAAAAGGAGTCTGGAAGGTCATGGAGGCTAGAAAATGTAGTTTGCAGACTCTCATTCCTAACAGTGAAGAGAAGAATATCGAAAGGTACACTTTGGCTGAAAAACAACAGTTAAAATCTAGTGCAATCTATCCTTTTGGCTACTGATCCCCTTCTACACATATTTAAACTTCTAAATAGTGACAATAACAACATTTACATTTTATGAGATACAGCCATTCTTTATACAAATGAAGATAATCTCTCCTTCTCAAACAAAAAAGTTTGAGACAAAGTGCCAGAAGGTATCATTCTTATCTTCAGGTGATGTTAATTCTATTTATAGTTAAGTCATAAGCCTACCTTATTCTGTAGTCTGAGACTAAATTTAAAAATTAACCATAATCGGGACGCCTGGGTGGTTCAGTTGGTTGAGCGGCTGCCTTCGGCTCAGGTCATGATCCTAGCATCCTGGGATCGAGTCCCACATCGGGCTCCTTGCTCGGCAGGGAGCCTGCTTCTCCCTCTGCCTCTCTCTCTCTAACTAATAAATAAATAAAATCTTTAAAAAAAAAAGAAAAGAAAAAATTAACCATAATCAATGCATCATATATAAAAGAGTAGGAAGGGAGAAGAAAAAAAATATTTAATGCATAGAGAACCAGCAAAGACAGTATGTTTAACTGTAACTAGTTATGTAGCCATACTCATACTCCGGTATCACTCATGGTGAGGCAGCATCACAACTTTATGGTTCATTACCTATCTCTGTTTTCTTTACCTCAATTAACACCTCAGTTAATTGGGATTCTTTATTTGAGGGTAAACCAACAGTCATTTCTGAAGGGCCTGAATGTTACCTGTATTACTGGTTGAAGGTTTAACATTTGGGCATGAAAACACTGAGTGGCCCCCTGCAATCTCTGAGTTTCAGATATAGTCCCCTCTGTCCTACCACAGGGAAGCAATTATTTTCCTCCTTAGTAATCAGAATCAAATTAGTCAATAAAATAACCCTTTTTCTTTGCCTATTGGTTTCATGGCATAAATGCCAGTTGTCAGGCTCACCTTCCAACTCAGTCAAATTATTGTTTCCTCTGAGAAACAAGTCCTCTAAATCAGTACAACCTGAAGTGATAGAACCAGGAAGTACAAGTTTTACATCATATACCATCTGAACGCCCATCCTCTGTTGTGTGCCCAAGTGGGTCCAGAGCAGACATAAAAGAATGCATAAGAGAGGGAACACTGCCACTCTGGAAAAGTTCCATGATGTTTGTCCTTGTAGGTCAGAGATGATGGTGGGCATATTGCCAATGACATGCCTCCCTATTTCAGTGAGGATGACGAGATCTCAGAAAGGCAGGGTCTACATGCCAACTCTTAACATCTTGAGACAAAGTGGGCACAACTATCATAGTGGGTAACAGCAACAGAGTTGCACCCAGATGGTTACACACAATTCCTGGAGAGCCATTGGGGTAATCATGCATTAGAAATAGATGGACAGCTTGCTGTAGGAGAAATTCGCCTCTATCTTTCAGTGTTTACAAACAATTCCTGAGCTCTAAATGGAAATCCATTATTTAAAGAAAGGTAAGGAAACTGGAATGGAAAAAAAATTAGTAAGGATGGCTGAATTTTAACTGACTATGCTATTGAATCTGGCATGATCATGGGCAACAGACTTCTCTTAGGATCTCATACTTTGTAATTTTAAAATGAGAATAATAAAATGATTTAAATGATAAAATCTAGTACATATGGAGCACCTATAAGGTACCGCACTGTCTCAAGCTATTAACTTGTATTATATCATTCACTCCTATTATGATATGGGTTATATTATTAAACCCATCTTGCAGATAAAGCGACTGAAATACGGGGAGGCAAATGATCCATCCAAACTTCAACAGCTAGTAAGAAGCAGGCTGGGGTCTTAAACCCACACTTTAAATGCCACTAAGTCATGGGTGAAGCCCCTTGAACCTTGGTTTCAATCTAAGTGGTTTTCTTTTCCAAGTCTGCTGTGTGATCTCACAATGGCCCAAGCTGATCCTTAGGAATGACCAATATCAGGGAAACAGAAACCAGCTTTCTGCAATTAGGCTGATTGTGTAACTTAACTCAGGTGGACTAAATTGGCTGTAAATTCTTTTACCAGGCATCCATGCCCCACAGGCTTCTGGGCACTAGAACAAAAATAACTAAGTGCATAATGATCACAACAGGGACAACTTGCCCAAACATATCCATGTGCCAGAGCACACGGGAGAAGAAGAGAAATAGTTTCCTGTCAACACCCCTAATCATTCTGAGAGACTACTTCATAATGATTGCCAAAGCAGAAACAGGGTGATGGGTGGGTGGGAAGGCTGAGGGGGACAGGGTATCTCAGAACAGCTTGGCATCATGAGCTTAGCACTGGCTTAGATAAGGAACACTCATGCTCTAGTCCTACTTTGGACTCTGAACTGCTGTACAACATTGATTTTCTTGTCATCATCATGGAATATTAGTGTTAAAGGAATCATCATCGAGCTCAAACACCTGATTTTACAAAGGAGAATATGAAGGCCTAAAGAGTTCAGCCAAACCAGAGATCAGCTATTCTGAATCCCCAGATTTCCCTGTTGCCCACACTGTACCTCATTGCAGGTACAAGCACTCTTCCTTTCTGAGTATCAGTTTTCTCACCTGTAGAATACAAATACCTCAGATGCTCTAAGTACCCACTCTAGTTTATTTAATAAGCTCAGATGAAATAATGTATGGGGAAAGTGCTTTTACATTATATATTTAAATAAAAAAGCTTAAATTAAAAAAAAAAGTATATACCACAGAAGTACCTCTGCTCTGAGGGTTTTGAGATATACAATTTCCCTTCTCACTGGGGCACCACTTCCATAGTCTTCAGCAAGAGTGCCCTAAGGAATCTCCCAAAACAGACCTGGAGTTTAAAGATAGACACACATCATTTAAGGTCAACCAGTGGGTTAGAATTAAGAAGGATGGAATGGAAGTGTGAGAACTTTTAAGTAGATGGTGGGGAAAAAAAAAAAAACTTAGAAAACCATTTGGTAAACCACAAAATATTCTCCTCCTCAAGGACAGATTTACTACTTCACTACTTGCATCATTTAAATCCACACCAGACCAAGCATTTAGGAAGGTACCACAGGGGGTAATCTATCATTAGCAAGGGAATCAAGCAAAGGTGTCCTAGGTAGGCTTTGTCTGTCTTTGCTTTTTAGCTTGGGCACAGTAGCTCCTATAAGTCCTGGTCATCCCTCATGACTTCAGTCAGACACATTTTAAATAATGGCATGATTTGCATAAATGTTCTCATTTACTGTACAGCTCATTTTCTCTCAGTTTTCCATCAAAATCTATTATCAACCAGAGAGCACACCCAGTGCTTTTCATGTATCATTTCATTTAAGCTTTGCAAAAGCATGATGAAGTAGATGGTACTGCAGTCCTCACTTAATAGGTAAAAAGCTGGAGACCCAGGAGGAAGCAGTAAGTGCAGGAACAAAGGTCGAAATCAAGACAGAACTAGAGTCTGCACTTTCCATGCCTGGTCATATTGCCTTCCTGTGTTCTGTCCACTGTTTCATTGTCTCAGGCTACAATTTCAAGACACGTGTTCCAGGGAATGACTCTTTCAAGTCACTTGCCAAGTGCACAATACTAGTTTTTCAAATATTTAAGGAACTCTCATGTTAATGAGAAATCAAGCTTACTCTGTATGACTTTGGAAGGAAAAACCAGGCTCAATGGCTGAAAACATCAAGAGTCAGATCTCAGCCTAGTGTGGGAAAGAACTTGGTATTCACTGGAGTTGTCAAATGAAGGAAACTAGCTATTTTGCTAGAATGGAAAGCAGACATTATTATTCAAACAGAGGTTATTGGGGACCATCTGTCATATATAGCTGCCATTGGGAGGGAGGTTTCTGTCCTGAAGCCCCTCAAGTTATGTCTAATTTGATAACCAACAGATCTGAGTCAAGGAGAAAGGGAGAACGTTCTTTGTCAAGCATAGCCTTGCATGAGTAATTCCACGCTGATTGTGACCTAGCTAATTTTCTCAAACTATAGCTTAAAAACAAAATAATGCTCATGCCTTAAGGAAATGAGTTCCTCTTGGGCTCACTCTTCCTTGAGGCCATCATGCTCTCCCCTATCTGAAATCTTGAAGATTACCAAACTGAAGTTCCCCTTCCTCCAGGCCCATCTCAAATCTCACCTGCTTCAGGAAGCTTCTCCCGGCCATCTCGGGCCTTGACACTCCCACTCCTTAAACTCCCACCACACCCTCTTCTCTGAAAATTAATGTATTCCTAGTTGCAAGGCACACACTATAGGAGTAATCTGACTGCAGAAGAGTCAATGACCACACAAAGCAAATATAATCAAGAGAAAATTTCAGAAAGGAAAATGGGATCTGAGCTAAATCCTAAAATACTGACTGCCAGTCCAGGAGGGGCGGAAATGCTGAAGTCTGATTATCTGATGCAACTCTGGCAGTTAGCACAGAGGCTGCTGGAACATTGTAGATGCTCAAAAATGTTTATCAGAGCAAGGAAGGAGGAAGGAAACCAGGGACAGGCAGAGGAAGGGAGAGGGGAGGGGAGGGAAGGGAAGGGAAGGGGAAGGGAGGGGAGGGGAGAAGGAAGCCAAAGTGAGCCAAGCACGTTTGTGTAACAGTCAAGAGACCAGACTCATGACAACAATGTGCACCTGTGTTAAGCAGTGGTTATTAGGACAAATGAGCAGTGTAGGCTCAGATTATGAAGAGCCTAGAAAGCCTGGATGAGAACTGGAGGCTGGCTGCAGAGACATTTATAACATTCTGAGTAGCCTTAAAGCGTCTTGTGGTGTCTTCTTTATTAGACTTCAAGTCATGTGAGAGCATAGTCCTCCGCTTACCCTTGATATCCTCAGCTTATTTAGCTCTGTGTGTGTGCTAATTGTGTGAGGAATAAATAGGCAAGGGAATGAACCACTCAGTGCTTAACTCGTTCCAGAGACAAATTGATATTTTGCACCTCGCCGGCATTCTGGTGTTAGCCACAATGTTGGCCTCTCTCTCGTGTACAGGATCCAAGATAATGTGAACATTTCTCCAACTTGGGCATTACAAAGTTAAATTTAATGAACTTTCCCCTCCAGAGGGTATTTATCATTAGGTCAATCTCACCTCTCCACTGCTATTCCAAAACCCCCACTCCCAGGCTACACTGTAGCCAATTTCCAAGACTGAGTCATGTTCTTGGATGTGAAAGGAAATGGAAAGCTTAATAATCTGAGAATTTTTCAATGTACCCAGTCTCTGACAAACCAGTTTATTAACAATGTCTCGGTTCCTTTTTTTCTCACTAGAATATCCTTAAATCAATTATGATGTTTCCTTCAGAAGATGTTCATACTGAATCTGAGTTTTATAGAAGAGTAGGAAGGGATAAGGAGAGAGGTTTGATCAACAGGCCTGACCTCAGACATTGTCCCTGCCACTTACCGATCTTGCAGTTTTGGACAAATTGCTTCTAAGTCTGTTCCTTCATCTGCAAAATTATTTTTTAAAGATTTTATTTATTTTTCAGAGACACAGAGAGAGAGAGAGACAGAGAGTACAAGCAGGGGAAGCAGCAGGCAGAGGGAGAAGCAGGGCCCCTGCTGAGCAAGAACCCTGATGTGGGGGGAGGAGTCAAGATGGCGGAGAAGTAGGAGGCTGAGACGACATCAGCCAGCAGGAGATCAGCTAGATAGCCTATCAAACCATTCCGAACACCTACAAATCCAACAGGAGATCGAAGAGAAGAAAAACAACAATTCTAGGAACAGAAAATCGACCACTTTCTGAAAGGTAGGACCAGCGGAGAAGTGAATCCAACGCGACGGGAAGATAGACCCCAGGGGGAGGGGCCGGCTCCCGGCAAGCGGCGGAGCACAAAATCAGGACTTTTAAAAGTCAGCTCCAGGGAGGGACATCACTCCAGAGGCTAAACTGGGGTGAAGACCTCGCGGGGACAACGTGGACTCAGGTCCCACGGGGTCACAGAAGGATCGGGGGTGTCTGAGTGTCGAAGGGCTCACAGGTATTAGAGCGGGGAAGTCGGCTGCGGAGACAGAGCCGAGATTTCCTAGTGCTCTGTGACACGGCCCGGTGCTCTGTGGCACTGGCCGGTGCTCTGTGCGAGGGGTCCCCACAAGATCCGGGGAGACTCCGACCCGGGAGAGCTCAGGGATCTACGGGGTCCGGAGACTCCAGGTGGGACTCTGCCAGAGACAGAGACACTTGGACACAGGACGGGTGAGCTCGGAGCTCCCAGAAGCCAGTGAGACGGGACTGATGACGCACGATTTTCTCTGAGCGCGGTCTGCGGGCGCGCGCAGTGGCGGCGGGCCCGCGGTGTCGGCGGCCCGCGGGGTTTGCGGGCCTGCGGTGTCCGCGGGCGCGCGGTGTCTGCGGGCGGACGCGCGCGCGCACTCTCCGGCGCAAACGTGGGCTAGGGAGACGGGAGTGATTAAACGCTTTTCTCTGAAGGCGCACTGAAGACTGGGGCCCCTAGCTCTCGGCTCCTCTGAACCGGAGATTGGGAGGCCGCCATTGTCATCCCCGTCCTCCGGAACTCTACGGAAAGCGTTCAGGGAACAAAAGCTCCCAAAAGCGAACCTGAGAGGATTACTTAGCCCGGCCCCTGGTAAGGGCGGTGCAACTCCGCCTGGGGCAAAGACACCTGAGAATCACTACAACAGGCCCCTCCCCCAGAAGATCAAAGAAATCCAGCCAAGACCAAGTTCACTTAACAAGGAGAACAGCGGATTCTTATCTGGACAAAATGACAAGGCGGAAAAACTCACCACAAAAAAAAGAGCAGGAGACAGGACCGAAGGCTAGGGACCTAATCAATACAGACATTGGTAATATGTCAGATCTGGAATTCAGGATGACGATTCTCAAGGT
>RCUC01149500.1:0-18754 GCA_003697995.1 Taxidea taxus jeffersonii
GTTTAGGGAGGGAAGACAAAATACCAAACCTAGGGTTAGGGGTCCTTCCTAGGGGCATTTAAACCCTTTCTTCTGATACTGCTGTTCTCTCCCACTATGGCTGATTGAGGGTGTGTGCCTGCAGGATCGTTAGATGCCTGGATCGTGGTCCTGGAGACCGCCTAAGCTGGGGGTGGCCCGGGGTATGCCTGCTGGTTTGTCTCCATCTGGGGGCTAAACATACTTCTAAATGTCATGTGTTCCTCCTGGGATCAGAGGAAATTTTGTGGTGCAGGTCAATGGTTCCCCATCTGATAGGTTTCTGGAATGATTTCCCAATTTCACAAGCCTGAGCACCCAGCCTAGGCATAGCGTTAGCGATAGGGTTAGGGTTAGGGTTAGGTTTACGTCTTAGGGACAAGGCAGATAGAATCTGCCAGCGTTGATATGGGCACACCCAAGGCTTGAATTGAGGCTGGGAGTCAAGAGGCTACTCTGGCCCTGGGCATTCGCCTGGAGGGGCAAAAATGGCTGGAATGGTCTCACGGAGCATGCTGGTTCCTACTGCTCTGACGGTATTAGGTAGCATTGAATGAAACAGCTTCTTCTTGCCTGAGAGCCTGAGTCCTAGGGTGAGTCTGATGTTACTTCAATGGGAGGAATTAGGTGACAGATCTCTGACGTAGGTCTAAGCACCCAACCTAGGGTTAGGAATTTTTCGTGAGAGAATGGCAGGCCCGATGGGTCAGTGCAGATCTAAGCTCCCAGAGCACTGTTTAGGGCATTACTCTGTTGTCCGGGCAGGCTCTGGTACTGTGGTCAGGTGGTCCTTCGAAGGTGTGGGTGCCTTAAGTATGCATGGATATTTTTCCCTCAATGAAGGTTCAGCACAGTGCCAAATGGCACAGTTTTCTCATATGTGGCAACTAGAGTCCTGTGAGGTGAATAAGGGGTCCCTGCTATGGAGGGCGAGGGAGCCAGACCTCTGGGGATGGATGCATCAATACACAACCTAGGGTTAGGGTTAGGTCCTAGTGGCATGACATCCCCATCCGGCAGGCACTGCTGTGGTCTCTCCCTATGGCTCAGTTGAGGATGTGTGTCTGAAGGATGCTTAGACACCTGGATAGTGGTCTTAAGTGTCACGTAAGGTGGGGGTGGCCTGAGGCATGCATGCAGTTATGTCTCCCTTTGGGTGTTAAGCATACTTCTGAATGTCATGGCTTCCTCCAGGTATCAGACGAAATTACGTGCTGCACGTCAGGGGTCCCATCTGATGGGTTTCTGGACCATTCCTCTGATTTCAGAAATCTGATCACCCAAACTAGGCCTAGGGTAAGGTTCAGTTTTAGGGTTAAGTTTATGTCTTAGCCATAAGGCATGTGGAATCTCCCAGCTGAGATAGTGGCTCACGGAAGGCCTGAATTGAGGCCAGGAGGCAGGAGGCTCCTCAGGCCTTGGGCTTTTTGCCTGGAGGGGAACGTTTGTGGGAATAGCCTCAGGGATGATGCTGGTTTCTACCGCTCTGAGGGTATTAGATAGCACCAAATGAAACAGTTTCCTCCTGACTGCAAGGCTGAGATTTGCAGTCAGTGTGAGGCTCCCATCAATGGGAGGACTTGGATGTAGACCTTTAGGGTCCAGAGCCTGAAAGCCCAACGTAGGGTTAGGGTTCTGTTCCCGGAGCATGGCAGGCATGATGGGCCAGTGCGAGGGCAGGCTTTTCAGAGGGCTGAGTTGACGCCTTTTTTCTGGCAGCACGTTCGACCCAGGGATTTTGGTCAGGGGGGTCCTCCAAATGTGGTAGAGGTCAGAGGGGGAATGCTGGATTCTCCCGCCAGGTGGGTACTGCACAGTGCCAAATAGTACACTTTCCACATTGGTGGCAGTCAAAGTCCTGTGTTGTGAATAAGGGGTCCCCAATCTGGATGGCTACAGGGCCAGGCCTTTGGGGAAGAAAGCCAAAATACCCAACCTAGGCTAGGATTAGTTCCTAGGGGCATATTATCCCCTCTCTGCTGATACTGCAGTGCTCTCCCACTATGGCTAAGTTGAGGGTGTGTGCCTGCAGGATCGTTCGATTCCTGGATCGTGGTCCTGGGGCCCTCCTAAACTGGGCGCGGCCCGAGAGATGAATGCAGTTTTGACTCACTCTGCAGGTTAACCATACTTCTAAATGTGAAGTGTTCCTCCTGCGATCAGAGGAAATTTTGCAGTGAAGGTCACAGGTCCCCTATCTGATGGGTTTCTGACGATTCCTCCGATATCAGAATCCTGATCACCCAACCAGTCGTAGGGTTAGGGTTAGGGTTAGGGTTATGTTTTAGGGACAAGGCAGACCCAATCTTCCAGCGTAGATATGGGCTCACCGAAGGCCAGAATTGAGGCCGGGAGTCAGGAGGCTTCTCCAACCCTAGGCTTTTGGCCCGGTGGGGTAAAAATGGTGGGTTGGCCCCAGGGTAGCATGCTGGTTTCTACTGCTCTGGGAGTATTAGGTAGTATCGAATGAAACAGTTTCCTCCTGGCTGAGAGACTGAGGTCTAGGGTTAGTCTGATGGCAAAATTCTGACCCATGCCTAAGCACCCAGCCTAGGTTTAAGACAATGTTGTGGGATAATGGCAGGTCTGGTGGGTCAGTGCAGATCTAAGCTCCAGGAGCACTGTTTTGGACATTACTCTGGTGTCCGGGTAGGCTCTGGTATTGTGGTCAGGGGGTCCTCCAAAAGTGTGGGTGCCTTTAGTGTGCATGGAGGTTTCTCACTCAAGGTGGATGCCACACAGGGCCAAATGGCACCGTTTTCTTGTTTGTGGCAACCAGAGTCCTGTGAGGTCAATGAGAAGTTCCCAATCTGGAGGGAGAGGGTGCCAGACCTCTGTGGACAGATGCATGAACATGCAACCTAGGGTTAGGGTTAGGACCTAGGGGCATGGCATCCCTGGTCTGCTGGCACTGCTGTGTTCTCTCCCTATGGCTCAGTTGAGGATGTGTGTCTGAAGTATACTTAGACACTTGGATCGTGGTCTTAAGGTTCACCAAAGGTGGGGGTGCCCTGAGGGAAGCATGCAGGTGTGTCTCCCTGTGTGGGTTAAACATACATCTAAATGTGTTGGTTTCCTCCAGGGATCAGACAATATTATGTGGTGCATGTCAGGGGTTCCCACCTGTTGGGTTTCTGACAATTCCTCAGATTTCAGAAATCTGATCACCCAAAATAGGCCTATGGTTACGGTTAGGATTAGGGTTTCGGATAGGGTTATGTCTTAGCCATAAGCTATGTGGAATCTGCCAGCCCAGCTAAGGGCTCACCGAAGGCATGAATTGAGGGAGGGAGGAAGGATGCTCCTCAGGCCTTGGGCTTTTTGCCTGGAGGGGCAAAGATGTTTGGAATGCGGTCAGGGGAGCATGCTGGTTTCTACCACTCTGAGGGTATTAGATAGAACCAAGTGAAACAGTTTCCCCTTAACTGAGAAGGTGAGTCCTGCGGTCAGTGTGATGTTTATATAAATGGGAGGACTTGGAGGCAGCCCTTTAGGGTCCACATCCCGAAAGCCCAACCTAGGTTTAGGGTTCGGTTCCGGGAGCATGGCAGGCCCGATGGGCCAGTTCGAGGGCAGGTTTTCCAGAGGGCTGAGTTGAGGGCATTGATTGGCAGCCTGTCCGACTCTGGGATTTTGGTCAGGGGGTCCTCCAAAAGTGGGAGAGGCGAGAGGGGGCATGCAGGATTCTTCCGGCAGGAGGGTACTGCACAGTGCCAAATGGCACAGTTTGCATGACAGTCACAGTCAGAGTCCTGTGCTGTGAATAAGGGGTCCCCAATCTGGATGGCTCCGTGGTCAGTCCTATTGGGACGGAAGCCAAAATTCCAAACCTAGGGTTAGGATTAGTTCTTAGGGGCATGTTATCCCCCTCTCTGCTTATACTGCTGTTCTCTCCCCCTATGTCTGAGTTGAGGGTGCGTGCCTGCATGATCCTTAGACGCCTGGATCGTGGTCTTTTGGGCCGCCTAACTGGGGGTGGCCTGAGTGATGCATGCTGTTTTGTCTCACTCTGGGGTTTAACCATAATTCTAAATGTCATGTGTTCCTCCTGGGATCAGAAGAAATTTTGCATTGCAGGTCACGGTTCCACCATCTGATGGATTTCTGGATGATTCCTCCAATTTCAGAAGCCTAATCACCCAACCTAGGCATAGGGTTAGGGTTAAGGTTAGGGTTATGCCTTAGGTACAAGGCAGATCCAATCTGCCAGCATAGTTAAGGGCTCACCCAAGATCTGAATTGAGGCCGGGAGTCAGGAGGGTCCTCGGGCCCTGGGGTTTTTGCCTGGAGGGGCAATGTTGGTGGGAATGGCCTCAGGGGAACATGCTGGTTTCTAATGCTCTGAGGGTATTAGGTAACATCGAATGAAACAGTTTCCTCCTGGCTAAGATGCTGAGGCCTAGGGTGGGTCTTATATTCCCTTCAATTGGAGGAATTAGGTGGCAGACCCCTGACCCAGGCCTAAGCACCCAACCTATGGGTAGGAATTTTTCATGGTATAGTGCCAGGACCTATGGGTCAGTGCACATATAAGCTTCGGGAATGCTGTTTTGGGATTACTCTGGTGTCTGTGGTGGCTCTGGTATTGTGGTCAGGGTGTCCTCCGAAGGTGTTTGTGCCTTTAGGTTGCATGGAGGTTTCTCCTTCAATGAGTATTCTGCACAGGGCCAAATGGCACCATTTTCTTGTGTGTGGCAACCAGAGTCCTGTGAGGTGAATAAGGAATCCCCAACCTAGAGGGTGAGGGAACCAGTCCTCTGGGGATGGATGCATGAATACCCAACCTAGGGTCAGGGTTAGGTCCTTGGGGCATGGCATCCTCGGTCTGCCGGCAGTGCTGTGGTCTCTCCCTATGGCTCAGTTGAATATGTGTGTTTGAAGGATCCTTAGATGTCTGGATCCTGGTCCTTTGGGCTGCCTATGGTGGGGGTCGCCTGAGAAATGCATGCAGGTGTGTCTCCCTGTTTGGGTTAAATAAGCATACTTCTAAATGTCATGTGTTCCTCCTTGGATCAGAGAAAATTTTGCGGTCAGGTCAGGGGTCCCCCATTTGATGGTTTTCTGGACAATTCATCTGATTTCAGAATCCTGATCACCCAACCTTGGCATAGGGTTAGGGATAGGGATAGGGTTAATTAGGGTTAGGGTTAGGGTTATGTCTTAGGGACAAAGCGGATCAAATCTGCTTGGGTAGATAAAGGCTCGCCCAAGGCCTGAATTGAGGCTGGGAGTCAGGAAGCTCCTCCAGGCCTGGGTTTTTGGACTGGAAGGGCAAAGATGGCAGGAATGGCTTCAGAGGAGAATGCTGGTTTCTTGCGCTCTGAGGGTATTAGATAGCACCGAATTAAACAGTTTCATCCTGGGTGACAGTCTGAGCCCTGTGTTGTGTCTGATGTTCCCATCAATGAGAGGAGTTAGGTGCCAGACCTCTGAACCAGGCCTGAGCACCCAACCTAAGGTTACGATTTGATCGTGGGAGAATGGTAGGCCAATGTGTCATTTCAGAGCTAATCTTCCCTGTGTGCTGTTGAGGGCGTTACTCTGGTGTCCCGTCAGGCTCTGGTATTGAGGTCAGGGGGTCCTCAGAAGTTGCGAGTTGCTTTTGGGTGCATGGAGGTTTCTCCCTCAATGAGGGTTCAGCACAGGGGCAAATAGTACAGTTTCCTTGTGTGTGGCAAGCAGAGTCCAGTGAGTTGAATAAGTGGTTTCCAATCTGGAGGGCAAGGGAGACAGACCTCTAGGGACAGATGCCTGAATACCCAACCTAGGGTTACGGTTATGTCCTAGGGGCATGTCATCTCCGGTCTGCCAGCACTGCTGTGATCTCTTCGTATGCCTGAGTTGATGTTGTTTTTCTGAAGGATTGTTAGACGCCTGGAGTTTACTGCAAAAGGGCCAAATGATACAGTTTCCATGTCATTGGCAGTCAGAGTCCTATGTTGTGAATAAGGGGGTCCCCAATCTGGATGGATAGGGGCCAGGCCTATGGGGATGGAGGCCTGAATGCCCAACCTTGTGTTACATTTAGGTCACAAGGCCTGACATTCAGGTCATGGCAGCCCAGTTTTTCCCGCATTGAGGTGATCAATACCAATGATTGAGTTTAGGGCGCATGTCTGATGGATCTTCAATCTCTTTGTTTGTGGTTGCCAGGGGTGCCTGATGAGCAGTGGTCTCAGGGACACATGCATTTTTTTCCCGCTCTGCATGTTCAGCACATTTCTAACGAGCATGTTTTTCTCCTGGGTTCACGTGCAATTAGGGGGTCCAGCTCAGCTGTCCCCCCATCTAATTTGATAGGGGGCCAGGCTTCAGAGAATGAAGTCTGAATCCTCAACCTCGGCTTAGTTAGGGTAAGGGTTAGGGATAAAATTATGTCCTAGGTACAAAGCATAATGGATCTCCCAGTGCAGATATGGGCTCACCCAAGGGCTGAGTTGATGGCAGGAGTCAGGAGGTTCATCAGATCCTGGGCTTTTGGCCTGGAGGGGCAAATTGGCAGCAATGCCATCTGGGGAGCGTGCTGGTCTCCTCCACTTTAAAGAATTTACTACTAAATGAGACGGTTTCTTCCTGGCTGAGAGGGTGAATCCTGCCTTGAGTCTCATACTTCTGTGATGAATTAGGGAGCAATTAGGGCCAGGTGTCTGAGGTCCAGTGCTTGTACACCCAACCTAGTGTTTGGGCTAAGTGCATAGTACTGTACTTAAGCTTCTAGAAGTATATTGGAAGAGAACGGTCGATGGTTGTCTGAATTGTCTTCATCTGTTGAAAAAGCTTCAAACGTTAGGGAGGAAGTTTCCATAGGGACGGACTCTAGACAACTTTGAAACTGTAGAAAGATGGAAACTGTTGGAAATCACTATGTTGTAGCATAAAGAGTTATGTACAGGCTCCTAGGTTAGGGCTTCTACACATTTATTGGAAGAGCCCTCTGTCCTCATGACATATGTTCTTGGTTGCAAGCACACTCTGAACCACCACGATTGTCTGAGTGCATAGCATGTTCCTAATGCTTTAACATACACTCCCTTTCCATTTCCCCGCAGTCATGTTTCTTATAGCACTTCCTTCAGAGTCCGCACCTACTTTGGGGATGTGCTTCCGCCATTCAGTGAAGGAGGTGTTAGTCCTTTGTTCTGTGTCATAATGAAGGGGCTCCCACATCACACTACCATGCATTCTACTCAGAGTGGCAAGATGAGGGTTAGGAAAAGATACTTACTTAGCAGTGCCTTTCTCAGAGTCAGGCTATCTCACCGAGTGGGTACGTGCAAAACCATACGGGCGGTGTGATTCTGCACGTCACTTCCTTGAAACTCTTCCAGGTTCCTGAAACAAGAACTTAGTCATCAAAATCTTGTTTCTCTGAGTTAAGCATATGGCAGTTTCTGAACACTTCCACATACACATTTGAATGAGCTGTGTGTTCACTGGATCGAGATGTTCATTGAAAGGTACATACTACTCAGAGTTTACTGATCTGAGTTGTGTACATAGCAGTTTCCTCACATTTTTCATATGTAGAGTACTCCCCTATAGCGCAGAGAGTGTACATTAGTTGAAGGACTCTTTCTCTGTAGTATGCTGTCACAATAGAAAGGGCTTGTTTAGTGGCTCATCTTTAAGGATGCCCACATTAGTTGAAATGGCTTATCCCTTCAGGAGAGGAAGAGAGTACAAAGATGGACTCTGGATACTTTTGCAGCTGTGAGTTATGTGCAGCACAGGTACATTGAAAGAGCACAATCTCTGGTTGCCCAAACTGACTACATCTCTTGAAAATGCTTCAAGCGTTTTGGAGGAAGTTTGCATAGGGACAGACTCTTGACAACTTTGAAACTGTAGAATGATGGAAACCATTGCTATCCATTTTGTTGAAACATAAAGAGTTATGTACAGGACCCTATGTTAGGGCTGCTCCACATTGATCTGAAATGCTCTCTGTCCTCATGACATATGCTCTTGGGTGCAAGAACCAATCTTACCCAACAGGTGTTTCTGAGTGCATTTTCCTAGTGCTGTAACCCACACTTTGAGAGGCAGGTTTGTTTCGGTTACTGTTTCCCCACTCTCTTGTTTCCTATGGCACATCCTTCAGAGTCCTCACCTACTTTGGGGTTGTGCTTCCACTGATCATTGAAGGATGTGCAAGGTCTGTGTTCTGAGTCAGAATCAATTGGGTCCCACATCATCCTACCATGCATTCTGCTCAGAGGTGCAGGATGAGGGCTACGTATATAGCACTTTCTGCTCAGTGTTCTCACAGTCAAGACTACCACACCAAACATGTATGGGCAGAACCATATGGGGTGTGTGATACTACATGCCACTTCATAGGAACCCCTCCAGGTTTGAGGAACAAATCCTATCTGGAAAAATCTTGTTTCTCAGAGGGTAGCCTAGGACAGTTCCCTCACACTTCCTTACACATGTTGCAGGAGGCTGTTTCCCTGCATCAAGATGTTGGTTCAAGGTGCATTCTCCAGAGTTACAGGACCAGGGTTACATGTATTGCAGTTTCCCCACATATTTGCACACGATTGAAAAGGCCCCTATAGCCCAGACAGCGGACATTCTTTGAATGACCTTTTCCCTGCAGTGTGCTGTGACAATGGAAAGGGCTCGGATTCGTGAAACATCTACAGGCATACACACACTAGTTGCTATATCTTCACAGTGGAGGAAATAAGAGAGAACAAAGACGGACTCTGGACAAGTTTGGAACTGTGAATTAAGTTCCTGGTACTGCCCGTAGGCTTCTAAAATGTATCTTGGAGGAGCACTGTCTGTGGTCGTCCAAACCGTCTACATCTGTTGAAAATGCGCCACGTGTCATGAAGGAAGTGTGCTTCGGGACACACTCTCGACAATTTTGAAACTGCAGAGACATGGAAACTGTGGGAACTGACAGCGTTGAAACTTAAAGAGTTATGTGCAGGGAACTTTCTGGAGGATGTCCTCATGTTTATTTGAAACGTCCTCTGTCACCATGGCATATGCACTCCTATTACAACTTACACTCTGAAACAACAGGTTTGAGTGCATGTCGTTTTTCTAATGCTTTAACATACACTCTGTTTCGGTTTCCCCACTGTCATGTGTCTTTTGGCACATCCTCCTGAGTCTGCACCTACACTGCTGTTGTGCTTGCATCATTCAGTAAAGGAGGTGCATGTTCTCTGATCTGTGACAGAATCAAGGGGATCACACATCACCCTACCATGCATCCTGCTCAGAGCGGCAGGATGAGTGTTACATATAAAGCACT
Organism: Taxidea taxus jeffersonii; assembly: GCA_003697995.1. NCBI lineage: Eukaryota > Metazoa > Chordata > Mammalia > Carnivora > Mustelidae > Taxidea > Taxidea taxus. Next base: position 9,290 of record RCUC01149500.1, read on the forward strand.
TTCCGCTCAGTGCTCTATCTGACAGTCAAGGCTACCACACCAAAAAGGTATGGGAAGAACCATACAGGATGTGTGATTCTACATGCCACTTTGTTGGAACCCTTCAAGGCTCAAGGAACCAATCCTATTTGGAAAAGTCTTGTTTCTGAGTGAAGTCCAGGGCAGTTCCCTCACGCTTCCATACACACGTTGGAGGATCCTGTTTCCCTGCATCCAGATATTGGTTCAAAGTCCATTCTCTGCAGAGTTGCTGGACCAGGGTTATGTGTGTTGCAGTTTCCCCACATATTTGTACACGGCTGAAATGTCCGCTATAGCCCAGAGAGCGGAAATTCTTTGAATGATCTTTTCTCTGGAGTGTGCTGTGACAATGGACAGGGCTTCGTTTTGTGAAACTTATTCAGGCCTACACACATTAGTTGCTATGTCTTCTTAGTTGAGGAAAGAAGTTAGAACATAGAGGCTCTGGGCAAGTTTGAAACTGGAATTAAGTGCATGGAACTCTTCTTTGGCCTCTAAAACGTACATTGGGAGAGCACGATCTTTGGTCGTCCAAGCTGTCTGCATCATTTGAAAAATGCTTCAAATGTCTTGACGTTAGTATGCATCAGGATGGACTCTCGACAATTTTGAAACTGTAGAGATATGGAAACTGTTGGAACTCACAGTGTTGAAAATTAAAAAGTTACGTATAGGGAGCCTTCTTTAGGATTTCCACACGTTTATCTGAAACGTGCTCTCTCACTATGACATATGCTCTTGGTTGTAAGTTACATTCAGAACCAAGAGGTTTCTCTGTGTGCATAGCATTTTCCTTATTCATTCCTATATACCTTGGAAAGGGAGTTTAAGTTTGTTTCTGTTTCCCCACAGCGATCTTTCTTAAGGCACTTTTTTTCTGCATCTGCACCTATTTTGGGACTAGCTTCCATATTTCAGTGAAGGAGGTTCAAGTTAAATGTTCAATCTCAGAGGCAAGTGTATCACACATCTCAGTAGAATGCTTTCTACTCAGAGTGGTAGGATGAGGGTTACGTATATAGCACTTTCCTCTCAGTGCTCTTTCTCAGATTCAAGGCTATCACACCAAACAGGTACATGCAGATACATACGGGGTGTGTGAATCTTCATGTAACTTTTGAACACTTCCAGTTTCCTGAAATAGATAGTAGCCAAAAGGGTCTTTTTTCTGAGTTAAGCATACGGCAGGTCCCTTATGCATTCACACAGAAACACACACACACACACTCACACACACACACACACACACACACACACACACACAGACAAACACACGTTTGATGAGGCTCTTTTCCTGCATCAAGATGGTCTTTGAAGGTTTTATTCTACTCAGAGTTGCCTGATCACGGTTTTGTGTATATCAGTTTTCTCACATTTATGCACTTGCCGGAAAACTTCTATATCGCCAAGATTGCAGACGTTCATTGCATGGCACTTTCTCTACACTGGACTGTGACAACTGAAAGGGCTTTGTTTAGTGCATGTTCTTCAGGTATGCACACATTTTTCAAAATTGCATATCACTTTAGGAAAGAAGATGGTAAAAAGATGGTCTCTGGACACGTTTGAAACTGTGAATTTAGTGCATGGCAATTTTCTTAGGTTTCTAAAGTGTACATTGGGAGAACACATTCCGTGGCCCCCCAAACTGTCTGCCTCTGTTGAAAATGTTCCAAATGTCAGGAGGGAAACTTGCCTAAGGATGGACTCATGACAATTTTGAAATCGTAGGAACATTGAAACTGTTAGAACTGATAGTTTTGACACTTCAAGTATAAGGCCCTCCTGTTAGTCTTCTCAAACTCACATTTAAAAAAGCGTTCTACAACACTCTCCACTAACACCTTGGGTCCTATTGGCAGAACATTTCAGACACAATGTGTTTGTTGAAGGTGGAAGCCCTAACAACTTCTTCTTTGTCTGTGCAAGCAATAAAAAGTTCTCCTTCACCTTTTACAGGCCCTGTGGAAAATGCTCCAGCTTCATGGAACAAGAGGTGGCTGAAAGGTGGTGACTTAGAGCTCTGGCACACAGCACTGCCCTTTGGCTTCCATGCATATATTTGAAAATGCTTCTATGCTCTGATGGAGAGGCACAGTCTGAATTTTTCCTCTGTTGTTCATTCCTCCTCCTAGTCACTTTGGTTAGAGATGGCTAAGGGGATGTTTAGCTGAATATATCATCCGTGGGGCAGGCAAGGTGCACTCTGGAATGCTTCTGAGCAATCGGGAGTCCCCACCGAGAGAGAGAGAGAGAGAGGAAAAAATAAGAAAAAAATTAAAAAGACCCAGCCTGAATGGGCTCGAAGGTAAGAATTATAAAATACACAAACAAAATCAGAGAAACAAAAAGACTGACAAAAGTAAATGACAGGAATAAAAAAAGAGAACCCAGCCAAAATAAACCCCAAGTGTAAGATTTATATTCTACTAGACAAAAACAAATACACAGAAACAATGACAGAATAAAAGGATGGGAGGGCAGTTATACATTTTTAGTGTGGGTGAGGAAGTTTATTTTGATTCTTCCTGAGTGTACCTTCATATTTTTGTTAAAGGACTCAACGTTTCCAAGATAAAGGGGGATTAAGACTCATTTACATATAGGGGTAGCATTGATTGGGGAAGGGGGTTTGCCGTGAAGCTTATCTCTATAGGAATATGAAGAAAATTAGAAAAGCAAAAGAAAAATACAGGTATATCTATCTAAAACTTGAAGTTAAGAGGTTATTATGAAACTTGCTGTACTGAACATCTCATTGTGATGGTAAATAGGTTAAAATTTATTAAAAAATTTTTGTAAAATATGATAATAGTGGGAACAAATTAAGAATAAAATTTGTGTCTATGATGTAGTGATAGTTATCCTCCTGTTTTTATTTTTTGTTGTTGTTGTTGTTTTGGGGCTTTTTTGGCTGGCTTTCTTGGGGGAGGGACCTGCTCCTTGATGTTTCAGGCAGTCTTGCTAGAGTTGAGTCCTCCTGCCCCTATCAAGGGGCTGGGCTCTGAGGAAACGGCTTTTCAGGCTTTTGTTCTCTAGAGGCTTTTTGTTTTGCTTTGCATTGCTGTTTTGTATTGTTTCATTTTCCTCCCCTTGGTGGCTCTTGGCTGTTCTTCGGAGGTTTAGAGGAAAGCAAATTTTACCCAGACCTGTGTCTCAGAGTGAAGCCTCAGTCTGTTCCCCTCTGGATGCTCTAGAGCACATAAACTCCCCCTCTGCCACAAGGAAAGAACGCCCCCAGTCACAGTCTCAGGGGTCCCAGGAGCTCCCACTTGTACCCAAAACCACGAGAAGAACTAGTCCAGAGAGCTGGCTTCCAGTGGCAGCCTCTGCCATGGCTGGCTGGCAGGGTCAGACCACCAGAGAGGTCCCAACCTGAGATATAACACTGAGATTTTCAAGCTGGCCCTGGCTGGGAGTGTTCAGGCTCTCACCTGGGCCTAGAGAGCACTGGCTAGTGCCTGCACAGGCCTCTTTCAGGGTAGAGTGTGGAGCACGACTCAGACCTTGGTCGTGTAGTGTGCTTGCAGAGTGCAAAAGGCAGTGGTTCTGGACAGCACTGGCTGACATCCACACCAGATTCTCTCACGCGCGCCACCACCCAAATGCTCTCATGAGTGCTGGTTGCACAGGGACCAATGCCTGACTTCTTCACTGCACTCTCTCTGTCTCAGCACCAACAGTGGCCATCCTGAGTCCGTGAACTTAAGCCGCTGTCCCTAACCACCTGATTCCACCGTGTCCCCTTAAGATTTTCTGCTCTTTATGAGTGCTTTCAACTAGATTCCAAGTTAATACTGGTCCCCAATCACAGGGCACTCTCCTATTGGTGTATTACTTTCCAATGTGTTGCTTCTGGTGGCCCCCGCCCCTTTTGTTTATCTTCTGGTATCAGTCAGATGTTCCCATTATTCTTGTTCTTTTTAATTTTTTTAAAAATTACAACCTATTTACCATCACAATGAGAGGTTCAATACAACAAATTCCATACTAACCTTTTCACTTGAGCCACTTGGATACATATACCTTGATTTTCTTTTCTTTTCCCTTTTTAAAAATTCATATAGAGATAAGCTTCAAGGTGATCATCTTTCCCCAATCAATACTACCCTTATAATAAACCAATTTTATACCGCCTTATCTTTCGAAAGTTGAGTCCTTTAACAAAGTTATAAAGATACACCCAGAAAGAGTCAAAATAAACTTCCTTGCCCACATTGAGGATTTATAACCCCCCTCCTAACATTTTCTTCTGTCAGTGTATCTGGTTTTTTGTTTTTGTTCTGGTATTATATAAATCTTTTACTTGGGATTCATTTTTGCGGGATTCCTTTTTTCCTGTCATTGACTTTTCTCGATTTTCTGTCCATTTTTGTTTGTATACTTTATAAATCTACATTTGGGACCCATTCTGGCTGGGTTCTATTTTATTTTTCTTTCTGTATCTCTCCTTCTCTCTCCTTTTTTTACTTTTCTCTTACTTTTCCGTGAGGACCCCTGATTGCTCAGAAGCGTTCCAGGGTGCACCTTGCCTGGATCATGGTTCATACATTCAGCGACACATCCCCTCACTCATCTCTCACCAAAAGGACTACGAAGAGAAAATCCCAAGACAGGAAATTTCAGAGACAGTGCCTTCTCCATCAGACCTACTGAATATGGACCAAAAAACTATGTTGGAAAAGGAATTCAGGCTAACCATCACCCAGGCAATGGTTAGGTTGATCAAACACAGTCACATACAAAATGCCCCATACAATCTACACATATAGATCACTTTCACGGAACATCAATATTATACAGAAACACAGAGAAGGCAGACAGAGCCCATTGAATATCGAAACTCACACGCACGACATACACAACCCTCCTACCTCCTAGGAGAAATATCCCCCACGGCTGTACCTCACAAATACATAACATGTACCCCAAACAGACAACACTTATGACCGTTGCACAAATGGGCAAAAGTACAAACAAAGCTTACAGGTGTCCACTCCACAAATACTAAATATGCAGCACACTTGCCACATGCAAACACATAGACATTAGGCATGCACCACACCACACCACAGGCACTACACACTGAGCACACCCAAAACGGGACAACAAGGCCAAAAATGCATACCACCAAGAAATTCCAGAAACGGAACACACAATACCCAGAACACTCAGAATCACACCACACTTACAACACCAACACGGGTAAGTCACCCATAGACAGGTACCACTCATAAACCACACTCACACATGTACCGTGAAACCAATGAACACCACACAGGGCAACGATAGCACACACGCACATACACACACACACACACACCAGAAGGACAGCAGACATAGGTAATACCTCCCTCACAGGTACATCACACCTCCAACACACGCCATCCTTACAGCACGAACACACATCCCATGCCATGCAAAATATGCCCAGCAAAAACACCACACACTCCGACACTGAAACCACTTGTACAGCACACACCAAATCGATTCATACCACTCATCGTTGACCCCTTTTTCACATCTACATCAAAAACTGCAGAGACATGGCACAGACGCCATATAGACAAAAGATCCCACTGACATCATGGAGACCACACACACAACCCTGTACTCCACACACACCTCTCCTATTCCACACATAACACATATCTACAACACACAACACCCATACAAACACAAATGCACCACCGCACCACAGAAACACCACACTCCCCAATGGACCATATCATCACCTATTCCCCTCTCACACACTCCACAGGCAACCAAGAAATGACTACACATATAGGACACACAATGCCCACATACACTGCCAACAGGGCACAACTTTACCCCTCACCCACAGCTCACATCACCACGCATGGACCACAGGAATTCGGCATGTTAATCTCAGACACACCAGACATATGCAAAACGCACACACTGACACCATACCCAAACCAACACACAGAGCCATACTTTATACAATACAATGCACACTGCACAGACAGCATAAATTACATGCACATACTACATATGCATTGGTCACGTAACAACACACACCCAGAATATAACAGACTCAAAACACTTATCCTACATGGAAGCACACCATGCATACACAGCACAAACGCCATACACACAACACGATTCACCATGCATACGACGCATATTCTACAAGCATACCAGAGACACATTAAACAGCTCCCCACAAACACACCAGGTACTCACCATAGGTACACAAAACTCAGCACACATAGTACACCCAAAACTATACCACACACACACCAGAAACGATGGACACAAACAACCCACACAATAATGATAACCTACTAACACAAAGCATGGACATCATACATACACTCCACCTACCCCACCTATAGGCACTAGAGAAACATCAAATAGCCACCATATGAAACACATCCCTATCACACACCAATGCCACGTGCAAGAAACAAGACACACACCACACACCGCATCCGCGCCACCCAAGAACTACACACACTCAACACACCTATAGCACAGAAGTGAACCGACCTATTCAACACATATGGGTACAACACACCTCAAGAATCAGAACACCTCTCAGATTCATATCACACTAAAACAACACTGACCACCCACAAAGTCACACACGCACACATACACACACACACAATCACCACCAAACACTAATCATATAAAGAGCAAGGAGACTTTCACACACCCATAACAACACACACACACACACACACACACACACACACACACACACACACATCCCTACACTCCCTAAGCCACTCCTACGTGTATTAAATGATGGGAAGGAGAAGAAAAGGAGCCAGGGCCAGAAGCTTCCATTCTCTTTTGGCAGGAAGATTCCAGGCTGTTTGCTGACCTGGCTCCCAGGTATAGCCAATGGAGGTTCCCTTTACCCAAGTCCACAGCTGTTTCTTACTCCTGATACCGTGAGCTCCCTGGGAGAGTGTGCTTGCTAGTCCCCTCCTTTTTGACATCTTCACACTCTCACCACTTGTGAAAAACTCTGGCCCTCTGTATCAACCACCCATCGACTGCTTCTCCTTCCATACTAGCTTCAGGCTTGAGGCCATTCGAATACTGTGTCTCAGTTAACTTGGGAGTCTGGCCGAGCCCCTGGGGCGTCTGCATTCGGTTGGGTTCCACAATCCATTGCAATTTGGGCTCAGAAATACACGGACATTCAGAGGGATAGGGGACTGGAATATGGCAGCAGAGGTTGGGCGGGAGGTTTTCAGAGACGCCTGGTCACATTTGTGTAGCAAAGGAAAACAAAGTTAATACAAATGTCAGAATTGTTTCATTACCATTGGAATGGACGATATTGGCCCTCCTGTAGATATTCCCTTAAGCTTGGTGAATTTCCAACATTCCCTTTGTTCATATTTGTGACCTATGGAGCTGTCACTCACACAGCAAGCACTCAGTAATTGGTGGCAAGTGTCTGTGGTTGTCCTGTGCACAGTGAGAACCCTTAGTGTCAGATATCAAAAAGGAATCTGGTGCTCCCCCTTGAGACTTCATGCTGCTTCGCTGCATGCAGTAAGTAGTGGAGTTCTAGTCTTGTACTCACTCTGAATCCTCCATTCTGGAGACCAGATGGCAAAGGCAGGCAGAGTTTTCTGCCGGGGCTGGTGAGGGCTCTTTCCTGGCATATGTAACGAATATTGACCAAAGGCCCGGTTGCAAACAAAGGAGCTTCCACAAAAGGGAAATACCTGCTTTCCCAAAACAACTGCTGTCTCTAGTCCCTGGCTTAAAGGGCAGGAGAAATACCTATGTCCAGACATGGTCTCTTTCTAAAAGAAGAATGGAAGCCTCTTGCTGACCAACTCTCTGGTAGAGCTTGTGGAGGTGTCCCTTCACCCAAACCCAGAATGTTTTCTTAGACCCGACAAAACCAACACGTTGGGAGACTGGGCTAGTGATTCCATTCTGAAAATCATTGATTTGTTTGAGACAGACGGATGAGGAGTGGGCATGACTAGGGAGAGGGGCAGAGGGAGAAAATCTTTGTATGGGCTCCCCACACAGCACACATCAAGACAAGGGTGCTCCATCGCCCTACCCATGAGATCATGACCTCAGCTGCAAACGAGAGTCGGATACTTAGCCCACCGAGCCCACCAGGTGCTCCTGTCCTCTTCTCTTTTTCTGGAACGAGAGGATCCTGACAGATCATTCCATGTCCGTGTCAAAGAGCAATAGGCTCGCTTGAAAGAGGAGACACCCACAGGCTTCTCAGGACTGTGGTTATGTTGCACTGTGGGGCCCTTCCATATTGGGTTTCAGAACCCCTGGGACATCTGGAAAGTTCAGGTTTCTGAAGAGGCTTAGCGGGAAAAACTTGTGTGCAGTACAGGTGAATGGTTGGAATAGGAGTTGGTCTCATTCTTGGCCCAAGGGGAAACGTACTTAGTTCTCTTCTTCCCAGGTTGATTTTTCAGCTTGTTTCCATGCCTGTGTGGATCCCCTTAATAGGCACTGCCATAAGCTTTCATATTTCCCACTGTGTCTTGGCTTACATTCAGGGGACAAGGAGCTCTCACTTACAGAGAATCGTCCCAGATTTTTTGGAATTCTTGCTTCTTTTCTGTGTTCAGCTATCATAAGTGGTGTCTGATATCACCCCTCAAATCAATGGTCCTCCATCTTCGTGAGTCACTGCCGAAGGTCCTGTGGGTAGTGCACCGACGATTAGGCGTACAATCACCAACCACATTCCCTCTCTCCCTGCATATCTCACAAACCGAGGAACAACCAACGACCACCACAGAATCCATGGACATGGACCCATTCCATCACACGACAACAGCACAAACTACATGTAAACACCATGCACCACCCATAGCCTGCTGACCCAGCATGAATAGATCACACCCAAAGCACACATACAACATACACACATACCCTACACCAAGGGCCCACCCTTTCTAGGCATACACCATACACACATCACAACTACACAGGGCACACATATACAGTGGACTTACAGGACACCCAGAAAACACACAGAATACACAGCACGCACAGGACACACAAAACAAACACACATGAATGCATATGAACACCCCAACACCAAATGCCATGGCCAGATGTGACATACACAATACGGTGTCATATGGGCCATACCCAGGACTCTCGCAGGACACAGGTAGCACATGCCTATCAGGGAATCATAGAAAACACTCCCCACGTTCACCACAAACACACACACAAACACACACACTCGCAATGCATGGAACACACACAATGCACACCACACCCCTACTATACACACCCGTCCAAAACCAACCATAGGACACACACCATACACACACACTCCATCGACCTCAAATACAACAAAGTCACTCCCAAAACACCCTATACAAGCTATGCATATAGATTACCTGCATAGAACATTGATAATACACACAAACACAGAGAAGGCACACAGAGCCCAAAGCCTTC